>CAUYQV010016563.1:0-32620 GCA_963574575.1 Galagoides demidoff | reverse complement strand
GAATTGGCAAGGCAGCCAGGGCCTCAAGAGTGGGTCAGCACAGGTACACAGATTGATGGCAGAGCCAGACCCAGGCCACAAAGCCTGGCTGGGCTCTGTCCCCAATTTCTTTTTCTTTTTCTTTTTTTTTTTTTTGAGACAGAGCCTCAAGCTGTCCCCCTGGGCAGAGTGCCATGGCATCACAGCTCATAGCAACCTCCAACTCCTGGGCTCAAGCGAGTCTCCTGCCTCCGCCTCCCAAGTAGCTGGGACCACAGGCGCTCGCCACAACGCCCGGCCATTTTTTGGTTGCAGCCAGCATTGTTGTTTGGTGGGCCCGGGCTGGGGATTTGAACCTGCCACCTTAGGTGTACGTGGCTGGCGCCTTAGCCGATTGAGCCACAGGCGCCAAGCCTCTGTCCCCAATTTCATCTCCTCTCTAGGGACCCAGAACGTGGTCATGTATTGGCAGTCTCCTATAAAATGATGTCCAGTCAGGGTTACTTACCATGGAGGCAAAGATGGGCAGGAACAGGGTGGTGGTGGCCACATTGCTTGTGCACTCAGTGAACACAGCAACAAGCAAGGATGAGATGAGGGTGATGGCTGTGGGGGACACTGAGTGCAAGGGCTCCATCTGCTTCCCCATCCACTCGGACAGCCCTGAGGCCTGGGAAGCACCGGGAAGGCAGTCATGTCAGGGCTCCTGGCTCACAGCTCCTCCAGGGCCAGGGGAGCTTGGCCCTCCCTCCCCTGACTCTCTTTGTTCTGTGCTTGCTCCTTAGGTGGCCTCATCCTTCCCCATAAGTGTAATCTCCATCCTGTCTCTGAAATCTGTTTTTCCAGCATAGCTGGTTTCCTATCTGGATTTAAACATCCATAGGACTTTTAGATATCTCCACCCGGATGTCCATGAGCACAGTAGACTCAACATGCCTGAACTGGAATTCATCCTCTTTAGCCCAAAATCTGCTTCTCTCTCTGGGCTCCCCAGTTTGGGCAAACCAGAAGGCTGGGAGGTTATTCTGCAGGGCTCTGTCCCCCTCATTCCTTATACCCAGTCAGCCACCAAGTCGCCCAAAATATCTCACATTCATCTCTTCCCAGGCCTCACAGTTTTTGAAGCTCAGGAGATTCGGGCTAGAAATTAAAGATTTAGATTTAGGGGTTGGAGCTATGAGAAGATTGCCCAGGAAGAAAATGAAGAGGAAGCAGAGAAGAGGCCAAGGACAGAGCCTTGAAGAACATTCCTAATTTTGGGAGAATCAAGGAAAAGTCAGCAACAGAAGCTGAGCAGAACTGTCAAAGTTAAAAAGAAAGCAGGAGAAACTGGTGTCTTGGAGGCCAAAGGAGGAGCAATGTTAAGGAGAGAATGGTTTTTTGAGTCCAGGGTTATGAGACTGAGTTAGGTGAAGACCCCAGAGCCACAAATGATTCTCCTTCAGACCCTGCCTGCCCAGATATCAGAGTGATTTTCTCATATGCACACCTGCAAGTCACTCCCTGGGCTCAGCCCTTCATTGGCTCTCCATTGCTTTCACAATCAAATCCATATCCCTATCATGAATTCAAGGCCCCCACACAAGTAAATGGTTTCTGCTAGCCTCATCAGCCTCATATTCTCCTGTTCCTAAGCTAACTGTCTCCTGCTTTTTTCCTTGCTTGAGTCATTTCCTGAAATACCCTTCCAGATATGTGCCCCTCCCTAACCTGTGAAGTCCTCAAGAACAGGGACTATGTCTTAATTTCCACTATAATCTCCACGCCTGGCCTAATACTAGGGACATAATAGGAATGTTAGATGGATGAGTAGATGGATGGATAAATGGATGGATGGATGGTTGGAGAGATGAACAGATGGATGAATGGATGGGTGAGTGGGTGGATGGATGGATGGATGGATGGATGGATGGATGGATGGATGGATGGATGGAAAGATGGCTGGCTGAATGGAAAGGTGGATGGATGGATGGAGGGGTGGATGGATGGATGGATGGATGGATGGATGGATGGATGGATGGATGGAGAGATGAACAGATGGGTGGATAGATAAATGGATGGATAGATGGAAAGATGGCTGGCTGAATGGAAAAGTGGATGGATGGATGGATGGAGAGATGAATAGATGGGTGGATAGATAAATGGATGGATAGATGAATGGTTGGGTAGATGGATGGGTGGGTGGATGGATGGATGGAGATATAAATAGATGGGCAGATAGACCAGTGGCTAGATGTATGAATTTGTTCATTCAAAAAGTATTTTGCATCCACTATGCACCAGGTTCTGTCCTAGACATTGAAGAAATGGGAATAAGTGTATCTATTATATTCCTGAGTGGATAGGTGGATTGATGGATGGTCAGAAAACAACAGCACCCTCCTTCTAGCTCATGTCTTCCCCAAAGGCAGTAGAGAGAGTTATATTTTTGGATGTTTTCCGAAATGTTCCTCTCTCTTCTGTTGCTACATACTTAGCTAAAGAAAGATTTTGAAATAGCTACCACGTAAACAAAGAGTTCAGGAAGTAGCAGACCAAAGGTAGTAGCAAAAATAAATTGAGAGATAGATTTTCCTGGAATAAATCAAAACAGAGATCTTTATTTCCAAACCCCAAATGGGGCCTCACAGTGTCCTTTGCCTCTCTTGGCTAACCAGGATCACTTAGTCACTCGTTTCTACAATCACTCAGAGTACTTTCTCTCTTCCATGACCTACTCATGGTACAGGGCTCCTAGATAACCAGACAGAGTCACTTGTCCTCAAGGAATATGTGGTTATATGGAAGAGACAGGCCCAGTGATGGAGGTCTTTGGTCACCCTCTTGGTAGAAGAAGGGGGCCCTGGGCTGAAGAGATTACCTCACATCCTTTAGCCACAGCAAATCCACCCCCTAGTAGCAGCACAATGCCCCAGGGCACTTTCTCCTGGGTCACCTTCCAATTCAGCAGTGCAGGGGGATAAAATGGAGTTTTCCTTTCTGAGAAGAAAAAATAAACACATACACACATACCAGAGCAGCATTAGAAAACAAAAGAGATAGGTTGGATGCAGTGGCTCACAGCTGTAATCCTAGCACTCTGGGAGGCAGAAGCAATGGATTGCTTGAACTCAAGAGTTCAAGACCAGCCTGAGCAAGAACAAGACCCCATCTCTCCTAAAAAGAGAAACATTAGCCAGGTGTTGTGATGGGTGTTTGTAGTCCCAACTACTCAGGAGGCTGAGGTGAGATGATCCCTTAAGCCTAAGAGTTTGAGATTGTTGTGAGCTATGACACCACAGCACTCTACCCAGGGCACAGAGTGAGACTCTGTCTCAGAAAAGAAGGAAAGAAAAAATAAAAAAAGAGAGATATAACCAAGATGGAACAAAGCCAATAAGCCCAGTGAGGTACCATCTCATAAGGTAAATTAGCTAAAATTCACAATAATTATCATAAATGTTGCTGGGGAAGATATGATAAAAGTATTACACACACTGCTGAGAGCATTATAAATTGGTACAACCTTTTCGAAAGTAATTCAGTCATATATTTTAAGAACTATTGAGACATTTATATTCTTTTTTTTGAGACAGAGCCTCAAGCTGTCGCCCTGGGTAGAGTGCCATGGCATCATAGCTCACAGCAACCTCCAGCTCCTGGGCTTAAGCAATTCTCTTGTCTCAGCCTTCCAAGTAGCCTGCTAATTTTTTGGTTGTAGTTGTCATTGTTGTTTGGCAGGCCCAGGCTGGATTCAAACCCGCCAGCTCTGGTGTATATGGCTGGTGCCTTAGCCGCTTGAGCTGCAGGCGCTGAGCCCATTTATATTCTTTTACCCCAGCAATAATATCACTCCTAGAAGAAGACATGCCCACAAAAGAAAAGCTATATACAAGAAAATACTAATTTAATTTATAACAATGAAAAATGAAAACAGCCACAATGTTCCACAAGAGGAAAATGGTGATAGTTCCTTAATGCAATATAATGCCATTATTAGATAAAACATATTTGAAGGCTGTAGCAATAGTAGGAAATGCTTATAGTGTAATTTCATGCAAAAACAAAACCCCAAAACAACAAAGAAATAAGATCCAAACTGTGTGTGCTTTGATTATAACCATATAATATATATGCATACTAACAAAGAAACAATAAAAAGAGATAGATTGATGGAATTACGGGAGATTTGGAAACATTTTCTGTTCTTCTGGTAATATAAATAAGACATCAAAGTTTTAAAAAGTAAAAGAGAAGAGATTCTGCACTAAATATAATAATACCACCATTGGCATGAAGACCATTATCTTCCAGGCTGTTTTGTTGTGGCCAACCCTCTTCAATAAGATGGGATTTCTCTCCCTCCTGGGCCCAGGGAATCCCATGGAGGGTCTTTACTTCCAGAGCCCCAATCCTGATGACTGGGAAGCCTTACCTTCCTCAGTCTGGCTGCAGAAGTTGAACTTGGGCTTCTGTGAAGGCAGGATGAATAGCAAAGTGGCCACAAAGATGGCCACAGTGGCGTCGGTGGCGTACCTGGGTGGGGAAGAACACACAGGACTTCAGCCAAGCTCCACTACTGTGGAGACAGCCATTCGATAAACCTGTCCTCACTCTGGCAGATAAGTGTCTAAATGCTCCTACCTGAAGGAACAAGCACAAGTGGGTATGAAAACTAGAACCCTCCAAAGCCAGATCAGGAGTGGTGCCCTGACTGGAAACCAAGACATCCACACTCTTGACCACCAACTTTGGGTGAGCCACAGGCAGCCTACATCCCCCTCTCAGCCTCTATTGCTTCACCTTCCTGCCCCTCTCCTGGCCAGGTTCTCCAGAATTCTGGGTTCATTAATGTGACCACAAGGATTTGGGTTCAGACTTTCAAATGGAATAGCCAGTCACAGACAGCATCTCCCCCCATCTTTTGCCTTTTCTAGAAAACACCTGTTTCTCAACCTTACTTCCATTCTGGCAATCTCTTAGCTGGAAGAGAAACTACATATACCCCTCCTTTTGCCAACTTTCTGTCTAAGAAGTTTCTGGACCCCTAGATGTGTGTCTTAGGAGGAACTTGACTGGACCCAAAGAAAGGTAAGAAATGAAATACGGCAAAGTAGAGAATGGGAAGCCACACTCCTAGCCACCCCTGCCTAGCCAAATATTCTCTGCTCAGACTATTGGGGTAGAAGGCACCACAAAAACACAGCGGCAGTCTTACCATGAAGACCTGTCAGAAAAAAAAAAATGAATCATGAAACCAACAGAGTGCTCTCTGAAATCCAACTTCAGAACAGAAGTCCCCAGGTCAAGCACAGGTGCCCAGCCCTGGACATTCCTCTCGACACCCATGGCTGAGAACAGCAGCATTTAGGCACAGTATTCTAAGCCAGAGTGTTTTACTGAACAAAAGACTTACTTTCTCTCACCCTCCACCCAGGCGACAGACAGCCAGCCCGGCATGAAGCCAGGGTCGCGAGAGAACCACAGGACGACCAGCAGGACAAAGCAGATCAGGACGTTGATCTCCGCAAAGGAGAAGGGCCCCAGTTTCCTGTACTCCTCCTGCAGCATCTTGTAGGCAGCCTCGTCATTCCCCCTCTCCAGCAGGCAGCCCCAGGCTTTTTTAAAACTAGAGAATGCAAAGGGCAGGTTAGTTGGCTCAGGTGTTGGTCAGAGCCTGAGCTCTGTACAGCAGAATGTAACCGAAAGACACGTGATGCTGCCTCTCGGCCGCTGTGGGGTCTGGAGCAAGTCCCTTCTGCCCTCTTTCCTCCTCTTCTCTAATCTGCCTACCCCACCTCCCAGGACATAGTAGGGAAAAGTCTCTGTTGAGAGGCCAAAAGGTCTCTGTAGCTGCCCGGTCACCTGGAGATCAGCTACTCCAGCATCACCTGAGGGAAGGCTATAAGCAGGTGTGGAGCCTAGTCAAGGTGGGACCAGAGCTCCCTCTCATGTTCTCCAAGTCTTTCTCCCCCGACTCAGCTTGGCACTGGGCCTTGGATGGTCCTGGGATGCCAGCCCGCATCACTAAGGAGGCTCAGGAGGATACAGGGAATGAGGACAGGTCCCTGCCCATAAGCTGGGGAGTCTGTGTGTTCCCTGGAGTTGGAGGTATAGGGTGAAGATTAGGGTTAGGTGAACCTGGGACTAGCAGCAGGCATGGCTGGAGCAGGAAGGAAGCCAGCCCAGGCTCTGCTCCTGAATGGGTCCCTTCAGGACAATGCCCAATGCCCAGTGTGCCTGCAGGGCCTCCTCTAGGGTGGGGCTGGCAGGAGGTGGCAAGAAGGAGGGATGTTCTCAGAGGCATAGAGGGTAGCTTGGCTGTGGAGAGGGGTAATGGGGGCCACTCTTGTCTGCTGCAGAATGACCCAGCCCTGGAATGCATTCTAGTTCCATCTAATATTATTCTGAAGGGGTAGACAGGCCAACAGCACTGTCCCGAGAGAGCCCTTTCTGAGACAGTGCTTTCTGGGGCCCTAAGATGAAGGAGGGCATGGGGTGATGGAATAGGTACTAATTCCTGGAGCCAGGGCTGGGTGTTAACTGCTTTTGAGAGTGTGAGAACCATGCTGTTGATGGTGGCAGAGCCTAGAACATGGGGACACAAGGATGTCAGGACTCCTGGAGTGTTCAGGGGTTAGAAAAGAGGTAGCAGAGACGTGATCCTGGGTCTGCACAGCTTCCCAGGATCTCAGTGCTGGACAAGGGGCAAGGCTATGTGTCCCTAGGGTCACCCTCTAGAAGATCATCAGTCATGGGGACAACTCTGCTGGTGTGGGAGGGGGCCCTTTTGCCTTCATGGCCTTGGCTTGGTAAAGTCTGTGCTCTACCCAGCATCGATCTGCTGCCACCTGTCGTCCTAGAGTTACAGGGGCTTAGCCAGGGGCTTCAGGTTTCCAGGATAAGGGAAACCTGGTATTCTAGCTTCCCAGCAGGGGGCAACAAGGAGCCCCAGCTGGCATCTGGTACTGGTGACAGGTCCCGTATACCACGGGGGCTGCAGACTCTGGAGCTGCATTAAATATACAGTTGTCAGATGCTGCTCCTTGACAGTAGTGCCACTAAGCCTTCAGAACCCTCTTGCACTAAGCCTTTTCACCCTCATCTCTGGGTTAGTTTAATTTGGCGACTGCCAGGCTGGCAGGAGATGCAGGCATATAGATCCACTTGGCTTGTGAGAGCCCTGGGACAGGAGCAGGGCCCACAATGTCCTTCTGCCGCAGAATGACCTTCACCACGATGCACCCTGGTCAACTTGGACTGAATATATTGCAGAGCCAAAGAGAGGGATAGGATCCTTGAGTCCCCACATGCCTCTGCCATGGCAGAGGTTCAGAACACCCCTCATCCTTATTGTACAGGGTTAGATGGGTTGGGACAGTCGATTATAAGCCAGTAATAATATCCTACATAGTTGTTGGCAGTCAAGGGGGGAGCAGTCTGTGGCCCCCCCTTGAGAGGTAGAGCCTAGAGTTAACTCAGTTATAGATCAGGTTAGAGGCCAACACCTTGACATTGCTCTCCATAATCATCCAGATGAAGAACTCAACCGAGCAAGGTGTGATAGTAGAGGTGCATCCTGCAGATGAGACAGGTGCTCCTTGGCCTTGGGTGGCCTTGGAGGTAGGCAGGGACCATCAGATCCTGGTATGTGCCAACACGTGGCCTAGGTCAGAGCACTGTTCCCATCATTTAAACTAAACGTCAAAGCTGTCCTGTATCTTCTAGATCTGGAACCAAAACAAGGCTCTTGTGAGCCACTCCTGACAGGAAGTTGTGACACTGGACTGTAGCCACGCACCCCTGCCATGAGCAGGCTCCAAAGCCCCAACACAGCAGACATCAACATCATCCAGGCTCCCTGCCAGTCAAGGAGAGCTGATGGAGGCCATGCCAGGTGGATGAACTGCAGTTTCAGATTCTTGGCTGTGAGTTCCCAGGGGCCTAGTACCTGCCCCCAGCCAGACAGAAGGCTGAGGGTTCCCTTGTGGCCTTGGAGCCAGGCCAGCTCCCTCCTCTTGCTCAATAGGTTATAAGGGTCCGGGGTGGCCTTCAGGCTCCTACTGGTGCTCCTGACACCGGTCATGTCCAAATGGGAGGCTGACTAAGCAGCAGCCCTGAGCCTCTTCAAGAGGGAAGGTAGCATAGTGGAAGCCAAACTACCTGGGAGCAAATCTCAGTCCCACTTCTTCCAAGTTACATACCCCTATAGTGACTCATGTACCCTCTCCATGTCTCAATGGCTTTCTCTGTAAGTTGGGAACCATAATAATAGTATCTACCTCACAAGTTGTTGTGGAGATTAATGAAGTTCATTTATGTAGAGTTCTTAAAAGAGAGACTGACACATTAAGAAGCACTTAGGAAAAGTCAGTCCCTGCTATTTCTATTGCCCCACAAGGAGACACAGATGCCTACCTACAGCAGGTGCAGGGCCATCTCCTGATTGGCCTGCTGGATAGATATGAGCAAACAAGGCTTTAGTCCTAGTGCAGATTTGAGAAGCAGGGCAAAGAGGGCTGCTGTGTGTACAAACAGCCATGTGAGCAGCTTCCGCTTCACAAGGGCCTATACACAGGTAGGGTGGGGTGGGTTGCAGCTGATGCCTAATACTGTTATCGTTATTATGACTATCTGGAATGTGTATAGCAATTTTTAAACAGTTTTCAAAACAATTACTCCTTCAAGAAGAAAACTTAGAAAATGCTCCATTTCCTCCATTAAATCACAGGTTTCCATGGGCCCTTTTGCATCTCAGATCTGCAGTCTTTTCCCTCTGGTCACATACTCCCCTCTTCTTACTTGGCTTGAGCTCCCTGTGAATGGAGGCAGAGCATAGCTACTTAGCTCAGAGCTAAGTACATTCTATTCTAGGGTGACATGATTATCTTTACACCACAGGTAAATGTGTCTTTTAAAATAACAACAACTCTTTGTCAGCCACACGTCATGGTTTCTGACCAAAGTCTGGCTGCTATTAAAGGTGACTCTCTGTGCACTTGTTGGTGTGCGGGAATAGGAAGATAAACTTTCCAGGATCCACACGCTGCTGGGAACATCACAGGCATTTGGTAATGTTCTGGGTTGGGATCGATTTGGATGTTTCAGGATGTTTACTGTGACCTGGCCTAATGGACCTGTGTGGACAAGTGGAAGTTTGTCCAGAAGTGTGGCTCTAGCACAAGGGGACAAGGTTGTTTTTAACTGCTTTAACCCACCTCGCTCTTCTTCCTAGGCCAGAAGCTGTGCCAGGTGTCAGAGAGGCCCTGGAGGCGCTCCCAGTCAGGGAAGGGGCAGCATTGAAACAGGAATGCAGGTGCTATGGGATGGGGCTGTGATGTGTCCAGGGGCAACCCAGAGGTGTGGAATGAGGCAGGAGAAAGTCAGGGAGGCAGCATATGAAATGGCCTGGAAGGCTGAGGAGTTAGGATGGGCAGAAGGTTGGAAATGGTATTCCAGGAAGAGGAAACAGCATGGCAGAGACATAGTGGGAGGTCGGAGCAGGAGGGCAGACTAGAGGGAGGTGGGGCTGGAGAAATGGTTGGGGCCAGACAAAGAACTCTTTAGACTCGCCTACTGAGTCTGAGGGTTTGTCTACTGGCGCATGGCATAATTAGACTCTCTGTTCCGTGAGCAGCTGGAACTTACTTGCATCTCAGGTAAATATACTGGAGCCACAGCCAGGTGAGCAGCAGCATTATCAGCATGTTGGGGAAGGCGAATCCAAACCAAGAGGCGAAGTTCACAAGGTCTTTACTGTCAGGAAACAATCTGAAAGAAGGGACATTGGTTCACACCTCGGCCCAGATGCTGAGCTGTGGAGGGTGGGCCCCAGCCTGCAAGTGGGGCTGGGCAGCAGGAGGTCCCAAGAGGTGGGCCACGTGACCTCCAAGGTCCGGACAGGTGTTATCCCCCAGTCAAGTGGGGGCCTCAGAACATGGCGGCAGTACAAAACAAAGCTGAAGGATGGCCAACCCACCTTTCTGCTAAGAATCTCATGGAAGTTATGGGCCCTCCCTCCAGAAAAGTACACCTATGTACCCACACATGCACATAGTGTGGCTGACAGTGTCAGGAGAACCCTCAGAGCACTCATCCTGTGTGTTTCTGCAAGGGAAGAGTCCCCTTAGCAAAGCTTAACAAATCTCAAAAGCTTCCAAGACTAGGGGCTGCAGGAGGGTCACTCCTCCCAATCCTGGGCCTCTGCCAGTCTTAGGGGTTGCCCCCTTTAGCTCAAAGGTATCAAAGCAGACACAGAATTTTCTCCGCTCAGCACAAACAGGCTGCTTTTCCCAAAGAAAGCTGTGAGAGAACTGTAAGGATATCATTATAGAAAGCACTTCCAGGATCAAAACGATCTGCTTGTTGAACCTCAGGCATCTGCCAGGCCAAGCTCCAGGCCTGTCCTTTCTGCCTCCCAGCTCCTGTGCTAGCCACGCTCCCCACCCCCGGCCAGGGCTCTTGTCAGCATTCGGGGGGGCACTAGTTTATTTTCATTCCTTCCCCCTGCAATTTGTACACACCTCAGTTATGCATTTACTTATCAGACCTGCCTGGAATTCTCCAGGCTCCTGCTACCCTCAGCAAACCACACGTACCCTAGAGTCCAGACCCAGGCTTCTTTCCCTTCTTGGAATCCCGCGCCCCTCACCCTAAGCACAGAAATGGGGTCCTCAACTCATGGCCTCTGTCCCTTTGTGGCCAAGGCTGGAAAGTTCCAAAGCACCCCTAGAGTCCACCTGGGCAATGAAAGGGGGATGTCACCCCAAGGCAGTAAGTGGGGCTGTAGTGAATAAAAAGCTGAGGCAGTAAGTGGCCTATCTGCAGACCCCTATGTCTTGGACCATCACCAAAGTTGGTGAGCCAAAGTAGGGGAGTGTATTTTAGAGGCATCTATTTTCTACAAATTTTAACCAAGGACCTGGCATCTGGAACTATATTGTCATCTTCCAAGACATTAGCTCAGAGTTCAACCCATATTCCTCCTCTGAGCCCAGGGCAGAAAGGTGGGACTCACACCAGGGCAGAAAACCAGCATTAGCTGCCCTGGTGTCAGCTTCCCATCCCATCTGAGGGTTTCTGAGCAGGTACAGGGATACCAGGACACACAGGCTGGACAGGCGTACATCTTCCTACCCCTCCCAAGCTCCCAGACCAGGCCTAGCTGCCCCCCGCCCCCGGCCCTGCTCCGAGGACTAGCCAAGAAAGATTGAGGGGTGGAGTAGGTCCCTCTAGTCCTGGGGCCCACTTTGTTGTCCCCAGGTGTGGTCAGTAACTCACTCATTCATCTGGCCCGAGAGTACCACATTGGGTCCCGTCCCAGTCAGGGTGGCAGTGCCCCCGATGCTGGCGGCATAGCACACACACAGGTTCATGGCCTTGCACATGCTCTTCCTGTCACGGTCTTCCTGCTGCCCCAGGACGGGGCCTTCAAAAATCACTTGGTTCCCTGCAGTGGCACAGTGCTATTATTAGCTGAGGCGGTTGTGGGGGCTGCCTGCCTAGCCCCAGCCCCAGCTTCTAACCTGCTGCTAACCAGAGGATTAGGCCATCCCAGCCCCTCCAGATCCCTTCTCATGCACTCCTCAGTCTCCAGCCCAAAGCATGGCCCTCTCTGCCTCCCACGGTCTCTTCCCATGGCTTCCCCAAGGCTCCTCAATGCTTTGCCAATACAACTGAAGATGAGAGGCCTCTCTCCTGCTTCCTTGCAGCTGCTCAAGCTGGTCCCTCCACCTGGGAGGTGTGCACCTCCTCACAAGTTCTCTCCCTTTTCTGAGTTCCCCCAGTCTGGCTTATGGCACCCCCAAATCTGATGGTTTGTGGGAGGGGCCTATTTCTGCTGCCCCACTAGGCTCTGTAACAGTCTGGTCTGGCAATCAGGCCATGCCCTGAGTCCCCTATGCTGGGCCCTGGGGACAGTAGGAACAAGGCAGATTCTATCTTGCCTTCCCTGTTCTTGAACCTAGCCAGGAAATAGGTCTCCAACCCCAGGACCCATGGGAGCAGAGAGCTGAGAGGTTTGACCTGCTGGTGGTCAGAAAAGAACCTTCCTGAGGATAAGCAGGAGTAACAAGCCCCCAGCAGGCCCTGAGAAGATGCCCAAATAAGTAATCAAATGAATACATTCACTTGTGAGACTGGGAACCAAGGGTGGGACTTTGCTCTAAGCTCTACTAAAGGATCTAAACTTTATACAATAATCCTCGTCCTAAAATTTTTAAAAACAGTATTATCTAATTTTTTCCCCTATTCATGTTTAAAGGATGGGTCGAGGAAGCAGAAAGGAAGGAGGAGGTGGTCACCGAGGGGAGGTCTGCCATTGTGGCTCTGGCAGTACCTGGGCCGGGGGCTCACCTGGCAACTCGCTGGCCTTATCTTTGTCTACCAGCTCTAGTGCCCCCAGGCTGGCCTCGGTGGCTGTGCTAGTGGCTTCCATCTGCTGCAGCATGGCCTCCACGATGGGCACCATCATGGCTGTGGTGGCCGTGTTGCTGATCCACATGGACAGGAAGGCCGTGACACCCATGAAGGCCAACATCAGCCTGCAGAGGGGCAGGGAAGGAAGCCGGAGAATCCCCACCCCAGCCCTGTGCCCCAGGGAGGCAGCAGGGGCTAGGCCCACCCCCAGAGATGTAAAAAGGCACATGCCAATTCAGGTCTGGGCATTCTAATGGGGTTACAGTCTGGGTGCCTCCTCTCCCTCCCTGCCGCCCTCGTTCTCTTCCCCACATACATTGCTGACATCTACTCTGATGGCTACTGGGGTCACCTAGAGGCCCCAGACTACATCGTGGTTCTAAGGAGCTCCCATCTATCAGGGAAGCACCAGTATCCAGAGGGTGCCAACTCAAGGTGCACTTGCCCACATATGACCAGGGGTGTGCTGGAGTATCCCCATGTGCAGCTAGCTCTGGCTTCCTACTTCTGGCTGGAAGATCCAGCTCAAAAGTTCAGAAGGTCTATGCCCAGTAAGACTGCAGGGCTATGGCAGGGAGGGAGCTTGGGGACCTGTGAGCTTCCTCCTGGTTCCCTGTCAACCCCTCCCTAGGCCTCCCCTTCTCTCCACACACATACTTTGTCCCCCTCCACTTTGCAGTGGACAAAATCAAAAGGTGTTCAGGAAATACATTCCCATTACTTATAAGCCCCGCCCCTTCTCTGCCATCTACCTGGAAAATTCCTCCTGGTCCTTCAGTGCCTGTTCAGGCATGTCCCTCGTCTGGGGCCTCCCTCACAGTGCACACCAGGAGGGGCTGGCCACGCCCTCCTCCACCCTCCTACTACATGGGTTACTATGCTGGGTTCAAGGCCCCTGTTTCCATGACTTCTCTCTTAAACCTCTCTTAGAACAGGGCAGGGCCTGACTCTTGTCCAGCACTCCACACACCCCAGTCGGACAAGGCCAGGGACAGAAGTGGCACAGGGGCTGTCTGCAGTACACCCCTCGGCAGTCAGGCCTCTCCGTAGAGATACTAATTTGCCAACATGTGGAGCCTGAAGAAGGGACCCAGTGGCTGCACTGCACCAGGGTTCAGGCTGGTGTCCCTAAAAATTGACCCGTGGACTCATAGAAAAAAGACCAAAACCCAGGTTACAAGGAGGCACCAAAGGGGCCCCACATCCAGGTCAGCCCCAGAACAGCAGTGCCCATGGACAGTTGGAAGCCAAGCTCAGAGAAGTAGCCAGGCAATAGAAAGGAACAGAGAAGCACGTGCTTACTCCTTGGCTTGCTAAGCAAAAGCCTTTGGCACATGCCAGAATGAAGCCCACTGTGATGGTTTCCCACCTGCTGTTGGAGAAAAGTTGACCCCTCAAAGGGCCAGGAACAGGAATTCTAAGGGCTCTAAGGTCCACTTTCCTGGGGCCTCACATTTCTAGAAAATACAATGGCATGACCAGCATGGCAGCTGTGCCTATAATCCCAGCACCTTGGGGGGCTGAAGTGGGAGGATTGCTTGAGGCCTGTAGGCCAAGTTCAAAAAAATATAACAACTTTTGATTTGACCTTTTAAACCAGTCACTAGAGAGGATGAATGCCATGAAGGGTAACAGAGATCACAGAGCCACAACGTCCTCTGCTCAGGGAAGCAAGAGGCGCCTGGGGAGCTCCAGGCATGGTCTCTTACACACAGACATCTCAGGAGAATTTACTGCGAATTTGCTGCTGCCTTTCAAGGGATAGGCCGCGGACATGCCTCGATTTAGGGAGTACATTGTCTCAAGTGAAAGATGCACCCTGAGTTCCTGATTAGAGGGGACATGGGCCTTATCAGAGAAGCTGGGTCCAATCCCCATGTGACCATCAACAAATCATTTCTCTCTGCCTCAAATTCCTCATCTATAGAATGTGGGGGGTATGAATAATAGCCAGCTCTCAGAGTTTCAGTGAGAATTAAATGAGGTGATAAATAAGCTCCCAGGATCATGACTGGGGGTATAGACAGTCAATGTACACATTAGGATTGTAATTATGATTATAGCAACTCCATGGGCTGGCAGGAATGGTTGGTGTGCCTAGTGGTGGAAGAGGTCTTGGAGAAAGGAAGAAACTGAGATAATGAGTCGTGTGGGGGAAGATAGGTTGAGAACCCTCTTTGCAGGGGGAAGAGACATCTCAGCAGTGGAGAAGAACCTTTTTGCTTCTGAACTGGATAGTTATGCCACCTCTGGCCTGCTTCTCCCACAATCTCCTGTCAGGAATGGCTTGATCCAGCCTCCATCCAACTTGCTCCCTAAGGATCCCTTCCCCCAGAAAACCTTCCAAACCTACAAGGAGTCTTACTCACCTGTCCCCTCTGGGTTCAGAGATCCCTCACCTACTGCTGCTCCTCACATGCTATCACCACCCCTCACTCATCTGATCGTCCCAGGGAAGATGTAACATGCCCTACCTGAGGGCCAGCCTGTCAAGCCCAGTGTGCCCATGTCTAGCCCTTACTAGCAGGCAGCCTGGCCTGTGTCACTCTCCCCTTCCCAGCCTTGGGGCCCATGCAGAGCCATGTGGCAAGAAAGAGAAGGTGTCATTACTGTGCAGGCTTGGCCCCCACCCAGAGGAGCGTCCGCAGGGCGATCCTCTTGTGCAGGTTCCAATGCTCCACGGCCACAGCCACCATGAGGCCACCCAGGAACAGCATGTTGGTGTCCTTCATGTACTGGACACACACCTGGAGGGTGGCATGGAAGCTGTGTCAGGGCTGCCCCCAGCCACACACTGCTTGGGCACAGGGCCACCTAAGTCCCCAGAGACAGGCCAGCAGGCTACGTCAGGGACAGCTTGGGAGCCGAGGCAGGGGAGGATGCAGGCTCCAGTAGCTGTGATTCCTTGCCAGGGAGATTCCACAAATGGGGCTTATCTGGTTACCCCAGGCCTAGGGAGCTCAGAGGGGCTTAAAGAATGAAGCAAGGGGAAAACTGGGAAGTCCTGCTCACCTCCTTGGAGTCCAGGATCTGGAAGAGTGGGAAAAGCAAGACAGGCATGAGGGAGGTGACAGCCAGAGGGATGACTTCTGTGCACCAGTAAATGGCCATGAGGATGATGACGTAGGCACACCTGACAAACTAAAGAGACGGTCCTGAGACCTCGGCATGCGGCTGTCCCGCTCTCCCCATCCCTGGAGCACCCTGGACAGCTGCTGGCATCTCTGTCAGAGGAGAGTGGTAGCATCAGAGGGAAGCTCCTCAGAGTCATCCTGTTCCTGCCCCACTCAGCAGGACTCTCCAGGGTCAGGACAGGGTCAGGACTGGGTCAGGACGGTGAGGAGGGTGAAGGATCTATCGTCAAAGACTCCAGCCCCGCCCTGCCTCCCCACGGTGTGGTTCCAGGCAAAGTTTCTTCATCTTTCCAAACCTTAGCTTAGCCACCTCTCAAAAGAAAAGAATGTGAATAGGAGGACAAAGAGGAAAAGGGAAAAGAAGAAGCAAAATGAGGAGGAGGAGGACGACAAAGGGAGGAGGAAGGAGAAAGAGGACAACAGAAGGAGGAAAAGAAGAAAATGCAATTTTCATGACAGGCTCTAAGAATTAAGATCACTTTACAGAGTGAATAGACTCTTCTGTTTGCAAATTAAGTGCAATTCTCTCCACGTTCGCTTTCAATACTACTTCTTTTTCTCAACATTACACGATTGCCATTCTTCCATATAATCTTCATATTGCTCTCAATTAAAACTTCAAATAAGCTCTGCACCTGTAGCTCAGTGGTTAGGGTGCCAGCCACATGCACTGGGGCTGGCAGGTTTGAACCTGGCCCAGGCCTGCTAAACAACAATGACAACTGCAATAAAAAAAAAATAGCTGGGCATTGGGGTGGGCACCTCAGTCCCAGCTACTCGGGAGACTGAAGCAAAAGAATCACCTAAGTCCAAGAGTTTGAGGTTTCTGTGAGCTGTGACGTCACAGCACTCTACCAAGGGCGACATAATGAGACTCTGTTTCAAAAAAAGAAAAAAAAAAACCACATAAATCTACAAATATTTCATATGTTTGATGGATCATTTCACTTCTCCTTTGCCTTCCTGCAGCTGAGTAAATGTGGTTTCTTTTCTACCCTCAAAAGAATGCCCTGATGGCCCTACTTTATTTGACTTGCCTATTTTTAAAGCAGACCTTAGGAGAGGCTGGCTGCCCAAAGCACTTCTTTGAAAACTTGATACTTCTTCCTATTTCCTTTCTCAAAGGGCTGCTCCAGCCTTTTCTGCTTCCAGGAATGGACATGTATACATAGTACCAGCTCATCCAGAAAATCTGCCCTGCACTGAGTGTTTTCAAGGTTGGTTTGTTTGTTTTTTAAACTACAGGTGAGAAGATGGTGCTGGGTGTTTTCACCGGCATTTCTCTAATTACAAAGGTCTCAAGCTATACTATTTGCACTTATGTTTGTATGAATTGTCCTTTCCTAGCCTTTACCCACCTAAGTCTTCAGGATCTTGTCTTTGGGGTGAGACAGGTCTGGGTCCTCCACTTGCTGTCCTGGCTCCTCACTCGCCATAGGACTTTCAGTAAGTGATTCAATCTCTTTGGCCCTCAGTCCCATTACCTCTTAAAATGTGGATAAAGGCACCCACGTCCCTAGGTGGTTTTGTGCATTCTTGTTATAATTCTTATCAATTACCCAGACTCTGCCCCGTCCCTCCTTCTGGTCCCCTCCAATTAAATTGGTCACGGAGAATACCTATGGCTTCTATCCTCTTATTTTCAGGCATTTCCCCCCTCCCGTCCTTTATCCCCCATAGCCATTGCCTCTGCTCAGGCCACGTCTTCTCCTGCCTGGATCACAGCAACTCCCTTCTCATTTGATCTTGTTGTTGGCAACAACTCACACTATCCTCTCTCTTTGATAAATCCGATCACATCAGCTCCTTGTTTAAAAGCCTTCCATTGCCTTCAGGACAAAACCCAAATGCCACAGCAGGACTCATGAGACTCTCCGTAAGGGATCAGGTCCTGCAGACCCTTGCGGACCCCTGCAGCTGCACCTCCTCGCCCCTTCACACCCGAGGCCCAGCCACCCCCAAAGCACTTGGGGTAGCATAAACAGATGTCCCTCTCACAGCCTCCTTCTCTTACCTGCTCCCTGGGCCTGGAGGGAGGACTCAGAGTTCCCTCTTGGACACCTTCCCCAACCCCCTCCATGGTCTGCTTTGTGCCTTTCCTTTGAGCACCCCAGCAATTAGCACACCAGATTGGCACTGTTTCCTTAACTGTCTCCAGAGCACCGGCACCACCATCACCAAACTGTGCGACTTGAGGGCACACGCAGTACAGCGAGTCCTCACTCAGTGTTGGGTTTTTGCAAACTGACTTGTAAGTGAAATGTTGTGTCACAAAACTAATCTGACCACGGATTGATCATTATCAATAACAGTTAAGTTTCTATGCCATATTTCTGGTGACAAAAACATCACCCTGGGCAGCACCTTTGGCTCAGTGAGTAGGGCGCCAGCCCCATATACCAAGGGTTGGGGGTTCAAACCCGGCCCCGGTCAAACTGCAACAAAAAATAGCCAGGCATTGTGGTAGGCACCTGTGGTCCCAGCTACTCAGGAGGCTGAGGCAAGAAAATCGCCTAAGTCTGAGAGCTGGAGGTTGCACTGTGATGCCACAGCACTCTACTGAGGGTGACTGTCTCTTAAAAAATAATTATTATTATTTATATTATAAATAAAAAATAATAATAATTATCACCAAACTTCTAAACATGCCCAAAACACTTTCAGTATGAAACATTAAAATAATGTGAGCTCTACATACGCTTAAGAAAGTCTAGGCTTAGTGCCTGTGGCCCAAGTGGCTAAGGCGCCAGCCACATACACCTGAGCTGGTGGGTTCGAATGCAGCCTGGGCCTGCCAAACAATTATGGTTGCAACCAAAAAAATAGCTGGGCGTTGTGGTGGGTGACTGTAGTCCCAGCTACTTGGGAGGCAGAGGCAGGAGAATCACTTGAGCCCAGGAGTTGGAGGTTGCTGCCACAGCAACCCTACCCAGGGGGACAACTTGAGGCTCTGTCTCAAAAAAACAAAAAGAAAGTCTAATAAAAACAAGCAAGATAATTATTTGCCCACTTATTTCAGTTCAGGGACTCAAGTGGCTGGAGACTATGCTAGTGGTTTAGGGCACAAGGTGGGCACCCAATCCAGCCAGGACCCCATCCCATCACAGGACACACACACACCCACACAGACAAGCCAATGGACATCTCTGGGATGAGAGAGGAAAACAGAGTACCCAAAGGAAACCAGAGTGCCCAGAGAAAACCCAAGCGGTGGGGAAAACATGCAAACTCCTCACAGGCGGTGGCCAGAAATCCACTTTTCTCATCAATGCTACAATGAAATGATGTTGAATGAAACATTATTTGAGGACCTGCTGCATTGTAGATGAGCCCTGTCCTTGGCGTGCAGCACAGACCTGACACAGGAGATCTCAACAAATGCCCATTAAACAAATGAATAGCTTCATCCCAGTCGAGCTGTGACCCCGCTGCTGGAGAGGGATATACTTACATACTGTTTATCATCACCCGAAAGAGCGTGTGTTAAACAGCACTCAACATCTCAGACAGAGACTTAGCACTTCTTCGTCTGGCTTGTGTTAACAGTCACAGAACATAAGCCTTTCTTCAGCATGTCATGAGCAACCCAGAAACCTCCCTACTGTCTAAAGCAGGGCTCCTCCAGCTAACCTGCTGACATTTTGTGTTAAAGGATTCTCCGTTGTGGGGACCATGGGCATTGTACCTAGTTTAGCGGCGTCCCTGGTCCCACACAGTGAGATGACTGTAGGACTGTCTCCAGATGTGACAACAAAAGTGACTCCAGACTTTGCCAAAGGTCCCCTGCTGAGGGGTGGGGGGAAAAATGGATCTGTGCTGGTTAAGAGCCACTAAATCAAAGGGATGGTTAGAAGCCCAGGCTTAGACACCAGGTAGACCTGACTGGTGTTCGCTGTCTGCTGTCCTCTGGCCCCTCAGCAGTCACTAACTTCTCTAAGCTTTGGTGTCCAGGGTGTGCCACATGGGCAGACCGCAGGAAGGATCCCCTTCAAGGACTGACAATAAGAGATGTATCATAGAGAGTTTTAAAACAATAATTCTAGCTAAGAACCAGTTTGCTTCTTACTATCATCATGTAATAACCATTTCAAACAATGTCATTAATAAATTATTCCTCTCACTCCCAATCTTGGTCCCTCTCCCTTCTGGTTTCATGTTCTCATGTATAAATTAAGGATTGAAGAGTACCCATTCTTAACGTAAGGCACATGAAGTCCTTGGTACTGGTACTTATTTATTCTGTAAACTCCAAAGCAGTAGGTGGGGCTGAGTACAGTGGCTCACTCCTGTCATCCTAGCACTCTGGGAAGCCAAGGCAGATGGATTGCTTGAGCTCAGGAGTTCAGGACCACCCTGATCAAGAGTGAGAGGCCATCTTTAAAAATAGGCAGGCATCGTGGCAGGCACCTGTAATCCCAGCTACTTAGGTGGCTGAGGCAAGAGGATTGCTTGAGCCTAAGAGTTTGAGGTTGCTGTGAGCTGTGACGCCATGGCACTCTAGCCAGGGCGATAAAGTGAGACTCTGTGTCCCCCCCCAAAAAATAAGAAGTAGTAAGTGGCACCCTAGCTAACCAATTAGCACTGCATGCTCCTGGAGGGGTCAGGCATAGCCACTAAAAAAGAGAAGCTACAAGGCTAACTGCCCCTCACCTCTGTGCCTCCATTAGGAAGTCCAGGAACTGTTCATTGTGAATAATACCAGTCAACACACTTGGCCTTCCCTAGTCTAGAAATCTCCCACAGTGTCAGTGCAGAGGGCAGAGCAGGAAGGAGGATGTTAGAAAAGTCTGGGGAGGGGCTGGTAACCAGGAAGAATGAGAAGGGGTTGTTCCCGTAGGAGAGGGGCCTGTTTCTGCTGCATACTTCAGAGTACTTCCCTGTAGCTGAGAGAGTGGCCAGAAAGGTCATGAAAGCCGAGATCAAAGGGGGCAATGGGATTCTAGACATCAGTGCCCCGCACAGGGCACAGCACATACTGGGCTCAATAAAAGTATGTGCCCAAGGAAATGCACATGCAAATAGGTTCAGAACTAAATAAAACCATTTATATAATGATCAACAAGGGTGTCCCCAACATGTTTTGCTTAATGGAAAACTGGAGTAAAACACACTCTAAGTGTATGTGGTATGTGTGTGAAAGAGAGACAGGTGGGGGAGGGGAGAGAGAACCAAGAGATTAATTGACTGGTTTCTGGAAAAATGTCCATCAAAATATTAATGCTATGAGATTTGAGGGTATTTTTATTTTTACTTTAAACTTTACAATCTTGTTTAAAAAAGAATTTTCTAACATTTTAAATAAACAATGCAATACATTTATCATTTCTTTTAATGATTTCTTTTTTTAAGGACCCAGTAAGAAAGGGTAGAAAAAGTCGAATGGAGATGAGGCCCAAAAGGAATGAAAGTGGAGAGAGGGAAAGACGTGAGGAGACCAGAGCACGGGCAGAAGGCCGAGTGCCCTGGGTGTCACTGCCTGATGGGGACAATGCCATTCAGGCTGCCAAGGTCCCAGACGGCTTCCCAGCCACTCTGCTGTGTCTCTCTGGATTTTCTCGCACAGTGGGGTGGCTGTGGAGGGTGGGGGCAGGGAGCTCCTCAGAGATGACCAAAACAGAGGCACAAAGGGAGAACAGAAGACCACGGTGTCCGGTGGGAGGGAGAGCTCTCAAACGCAGCCTGAAAGACTCTGCTGCCCTCTCTGAGCCTCACTCCCAGGGCAGCTCACTCACACACAGGCATTTACATGTGCATCCTGAGTCACGGCCCACCTGTATGTGAGTGAGCATGTGTGTGTGGGGATGGGAGCAGGGTCTCTCCCGGAGCAGGAAGGTCAGCAACGCTACTGTAATTATTCCCAGGAACATCACTTGCTGGGAGCTGAACTAAAATCACAGCTCTCCTGGCTGGCTCCTTCCCACGGACAGTCACAGCCTCATACCTCTTTGTACAGAGGAAAATATGGCTGCTTACAGTTGTGACAACAGAAAGACACCACAGTTGGATCTGCTGTCCTTCACCATCCAGGGCCTGTGCTCAGCCCACCCAGACTCTCTTCTACCTAGAAACCAACATAGTCCCGTTTTATACCAAATCTTAAAGTGTCAGACTCAAACCACCTTGTGCCATTATACAGATGAGATCACCAAGGCCCAGAGAACACAGAGACTCAGCTAAAGTCACAAGCACCAGCAAGTGGTGGAAGTCCAGTTCTCTTGCAGGTTGACTTCCTGTCACCCCCGCACATCCCTTCCCTCCTCCAGAGTTGCCACCAGAGAATCCCCTGAAGAGTTCCTCTGTTCCAAACCTGCCTGGGGAGGAGAGGGGAGAGCCTGAGGTTTCCTGTCGGGGCCTAGAGTGAAAGGGCTAAAAGAGGGAATGAGGAAGGAGCAGCCAGCAGCCACAAAAGGCTTCAAAGCCCTGGGGCCTCTGCCAAACTGGCTGTGCACAGACCAGTGGAGCCTGGGCCAGGGCGCCTGGCCCTGCCCCCAGCCTGCAGCTAAGGCCATTCATTCTCTCTCTCCCTCCCAGGAGTATTAGGAGGCCAGGGCATGGGATGAAGCTTCCCTGCAACCCCAGGCTGTGCCACCCAGGGTGTGAGCTCTGGGAATGTGTCCTGCCTCCCATCATAGCCACAGCAGGCATCAGGCAAAGCTGCCCAACCCCAGCCTGCCTTTCAACCTGGAGCCGAAAGTGTTTCAGGGCTGGAAAGAAATGTGGATCATAAATAGGGAAACTGGGGCCCAAAGGAGGGCCAGAGAGTGGCAAAGACAGCACTCAGGATCCACTTGCGTGATGATCTTTTAATGTAGGTCCCTGACTGACGTCAAAAGTCACTGATAGGTTGAAGGCTCTACCCGTAAAGACAGGAGGGATGAAGGGAGGGAGGAAAAGCAAGCACCCAGGTGGTGGCATTTGGGGGAGAGACGCGGGTTATTCACTGGGGGAAATTCTGAGCCAGGGCTGAACCTACGGCTGGGGTCTGTGTGCTCACTACTAAGGTTTCTGTGCTTGCCCAGACAGCTCTTGCGCCCTGGGATCTGTGAACCCCAAGGATGATGCTCCACGGGGTCGCCGTGCCCCTCGGACTCTTTGCAAGGCACCTCCCATCTGGCACCTCGAGTTCCCGAGTGAGCGCGTCCCCAGGGAGCTGTGCCCACCAGGTAATTCGTGCGTTCCAGCTCAGTGCTCCCGAGTTCGGTGCCCGTTAGTAGGCAACGAGTGCCCAGGGTCCGCGGGGCTGCCTGGAGATGCAACTGACCTTGGCGGGAATCAGAATGATGAGTGGCAGCAGCAGGAGCGGGGTGAAGAACAAGATCACGAAAGACTTGAACTTGGAGACATAGCTCAGCGCCGAGGCCATCGTGCGAGAGGGAGACTGGTGGGCGAGTCGAGTGAGGGGCAGCTAGAGGCTCCGCGGGCTTAAGAAGGGGCAGCACCCGGGATTGGAAAAGGGGCGGTGACAACTCCGCCCCCCACGGTGGGGCCTCCCCGAGGCGGGGCCACCCCTCTGGGTCGGTGGGGGCGCCTGCCCCCACTCTGCCACCCCGTGGCTGCGGGAGGCGTCTTCGGACTCCCAGCTATTTGGACGAACCCTCTAGGGTAGCCTGGGCCCTGACACCTCCCGACTCTCCGGACAAGCTTTGCCTGCGCTGCGGTGGACAGGGGCGCACCCGGGTGCTGCTGGGCGCGCTGTTTCCTGTTTGTTCATTCATTCTGCCAACTTTGGCTTGCAGACCGGTCCCACGTCCCGACCTCCTATTTCCCGGGCTCTAGGGGTCTTCGATGAAAGTGGCCCCAGGCCCCTGGGTCTCTCTGATCTCTCTCCCAGGATTCTGTCTCTCCTATTCACCCCTGTACTCCCTCCTCTGCCACACCTGTCTTGAACCGGTCTTCAGCACCCCCCTCACGGTGGAGTCCTCTCTTCCCCTCTCCGCCCCTCTCTTCCCCTCTCCGCCGCTTCCGCGCCGCGTTAGCCCCACTCTAGGTAGAGGACCCCTTTCCCCCTCCTGCTCTCTCCCACCCGGTCGGGGGAGGGGAAGCCACTGTGCTCCGCAGCCTGGACGGCTTTCGCCCTCCAGCGGACACCGCTCAGCTCGCGGTCGCCGCGCCTGCCACAGTGTGCTCTTCGTGGAGAGGCGGCATGGAGCCTCTGAAGCCGCCGCAGTCCATTGGACCCAAGTCGTTATTGCCATTTTACAGAGATAGCGGTCTGGAGAGGAAGGGACATAACCAAAGGTACATGAGAGAGTGGTTCATTTATCCCCCGCCCTCACCATTCATTTAGCCTGCCAGCCAAGCAGCGCCTATTAGCATGCTCTCCGCTAAGCCAAGACACCACCGCCTTTACTACCTTCTTCCCTCGACCCTTGTCTGCCCGTTTTCTCATTCTGCAGCTTCCTTTGAGGAGTCTTACCCATGCTTCTGGTTTAACCACAGCCTGCTCCTTAGTGACTGGCACCCTCTGCCTTCAACCCTCCGTGATGCCAGAGTCTCAGATTTCCCTATCTCCAACCTTTCACCAACTGGATGTGTCTCAGACCCTAAGTAAGAGTCAACACACCCTGAATCAAGTTCATGATTCTTCCTGTGACCAGCGTCCAAGGACACACATTTCCCTAAACCCCTCCTGCAATTGCCTCCCTTCTGCCTTCCCTCTTCAGTAATTATTTATACCATCCTGGGCTTACCCCTCTTTCCCCAGGGAGCTTAGCACAATCTGTACCTATGTATTTATCAATGTTATTTAGTTTAAAATATTATTCCCTTTTCTAATGCCTTCGGGTTGGTACAAAATGTTATTTCTTTTTTTAATTGACGAGTAACAATTGTCTATATTTTGGGGGTGCAATGTGTTTTTTGATATACGTATACATTGCAGTGTGAACAAATTTGGCCAATGAGTATATTCATCATCTCAAATATTTATCATCCCCTCTTTGTGGTGAGAACATCTGAAATACTCTCATTTAGCTATTTTGCTTATAATATACCATACATTGTGATGTGTGATTTTGATTTCATGTGTGTGTGTTTTTTTGTTGTTGTTGTTGGTCACTGTTATGTCCAGGCAGCACTTTTTCCAGTGGCCGATCCAGTGTGTGCACTCAATCTTTTTTTTCCAGGATTCATGAACAAGAGCATAAATGATCTCTGTTGATACTACCAATGCTCCAGAGGGAGAAGGGAAGAGCATGGACACCGGGGCTAGACTGCCTGGGTTTCCATCCTGCCCTATCCCATCCTGGCCGTGTACCTCAGACAGATTGCCCTCTCTGAGCTTACTCTCTCATAAATAGAGACAATAGTACCAATTTTGATATTGAATATCAAAATGAGTTCATGCCCAGGGAATGCTTAACACAGAGAGTGCTTTAACATATAGTTAGCTGTGGGTCAATATTTGCTCTTGCAATTATACACAAATCACTCCAGGTAGCAGAAGGCTTAGGAGAAGGATCCACCAAGTCTGCCAGCAGTAATGGGGGAAGGCTTTGCATGGAGGCAGCATTTGATCTGAGTCTTCTAGGCTAAGTAATAATTTTCCAGGCAGCAGTGGAAGCCAGTCAAAATTAAGATAGATGGTTGAGAAAAATCCTAACAGTCCAAGAAGACTGGAGACTAACATGCCACAAAAACAGCAAAAAAGCTAAACATAGAGAGAAATTGTACCAAGTTCATCATGGATAGGAAGATGAAACATTGGGTTTGATGGTTTGTTTGTTTAGGTTTTGTTGTTTTTGTTTGTTTGTTTGTTTGGGGGACAAAGTCTTACTGTTGCCCTCTAGTAGAGTGCTGTGGAGTCATAGCTCATAGCAACCTCAATCTCTTGGGCTCAGGCAATCCTCTTGTCTTAGCCTCTCTAGTAGCTGGGACTATAGGACTCCTCCACAACACCCAGCTAGTTTTTCTATTTTTAGTAGAGATGGCTCACTCTTGCTCAGGCTGGTCTCAAACTCCTTGAGCTCAAGCAATCCACCCACCTCTATAGGCAAAACGCCTATATGCCTCTGGCCAAAAAAGCCATTTGAGAGAGAGCAGTGAAAAGACTTTGTGCAGGCATACTTGTGAGAAACTGAGGCAGAATCCCATATGGCCCGGTTGGTTGCGGGCCTAACTTGACCAAAGCTCTGGCTGGAATGGCATTTCCAGAGATGTTCAGACTGTGTTAAAGAATTAAACTTAACTTTATAAGGCCAATAAAAAAGCCTTTTGGAAAAATGGCCAGATACCGATCAGTAACCTTTCCTGATCTGTTGTAAGTGACGAAGGTCGCTTACTGACGGGTCCAGGAATGGAAATGTGCTTGGGGACCATAAGAAAAGAGGGATTTACCCAATGCATACAGGTATCTAATGGCACAGATGAAACCTGGGCTCATGAAAGGCTTTTGAGAAGTCCAGCCTGAAAATTCCTTTATAAAAGGTTCCATAAGAACAAATAAGGTAATGACTGACAACATGTTCTTCATTCATTAAGTTATGTTAAACCAGGTTATGTTGAAGTTTATGCTTAAAGGTGTATATTGGGTGGATTATCAGATTATTAGGGAGGAGCTACTTACAGGGCAGGTGGTCACAAGATGTTTAAATGGATTAATAAAGTCATTGATATCCAATGCACATGTGCAGAGGGATTGAAATGAATATCAACGAGGTCATTGCTGTATAGTGCGCAAGCGCAAAATTGATTATATAAACCAACAGTGAATAAAGAAAGCTCGCCATTTTGCCTGAGCAAGCAGATGGTCACCTTTATTTAAAACACAATTTCAATAAGCGTGCTTATTCTTCAAGACCTGGCTTTTCCATGAGACCCTAAGGGCAACACCCTTACAGCAACACACCTCAGCCTCCCAGAGTGCTAGGATTACAGGTGTGAGCCACCATGCCCAGCCTGGCAGATGAAACATAGTAAAAATATCCATTCTTCAATCTGTAAATACAATTCCAGTTAAAATCCCCAAAGGATTTTTAGTTGATAAACCTAAAATTCAGGCAGAATAATAAGTGAATCAAGAATGAATAGTTAAGAAACCTTAAAAGGTAGAGGAAAATTGCTACCAGACTTCAAGAATGACAAAGTTATAATACTTGATGTAATTACTAACATTGGCATGAGGATAGAAAAACAAAACCATAGAACAGAGCTTAGAAATACACCCAGGTTTATAAGGAAATCTTTATATACAAGAGAGATCTCGGGAACTATCCAGTGCCTACTCTCACCAGCTCCATTAATTAGCTTATAGCAATACAGACCATTTTTTTCTCAAGTATACTAAATACAAGGTTGGACAATTAAGTTCACCAACTCGCAAACTCAACCTAGACAAAATTCTACATGCCTCATTGTTGAATATCACTATGGCAGACATCTTCGAAGTACTGTCCTTGGCTATCTGGTGACTGTAGTGATATTCAGCAATGAGGTATGTAGTACTTTTTCTAGGTTGAGTTAGAGAACTTAATTATCAGATCTCATACAACAGCTCTGATGGCTATTTCAGAAAGAGTTCCAAAATTGCTTCGAAAGGTGGAGTAGGCATTGGTGTCAGTTCGTAACTTCCCAAAGGGAGTACCTTGAAGGTGACCCCAGTGATAATCAGCAATGAGGTATGTAGCACTTTTTTGAGGATAAGTTTGTGAACTTATTTGTCTGACCTCATACATATAGGAGACATTTACTCATGATTTTTAATAAATTAATCAATTAGTTTTGTATATGTTTGTGTTTTGGGTTTTGGAAATGGGGTCTCCATTTCCCAGGCTCGAGTGCAGTTGCATGAACATAGTTGACTGCTACCTGGAACTCTTGGGCTCAAGGGATCCTCCTGTCTCAGTCTCTGGGGTACCTAGGACTACAGGTGCACTTTACTACACCCAACTAATTTTTTGTTTTTTGTAGAGATGGGGTCTCACTATGTTGCCCAGGCTGGCCTCAAACTGGCCTCAAACAATCCTCTCACCTTGGCCTCCCAGAGTCCTAGGGGGTAGCTCACAGCTCACGAGTGTGAGCTACTGAAATATTTAGTTATAATGGTATATACTACATAATTATGTGATGCAACTTTTAGCCCCCACCTGAAGCATTTAACATAATTTTAAGCTTAAAACTGAGGTAGTAGGAGTCTACTTTTTGGTATAAAAGTTCTAAAACTTGGTGTTTCATCAATTTGACCCAAGTTTCAATTTGCAATTACTGGGGGAAACTGAGGAATGTAGCTGTAAACTCTCTGTACTTGTTTTCATAATTCTTTGTGAGTCAAACAATTTAAAATAAAAAACATTTTTTAATTACAGTAAATGTTTTAGAGTTAGACTGACAAATCCAGTCCTGACCAACTCTTACCTTATGGCTGATATTTGTGACCAAGAAAATAGTGTTACTGATGAAATTGTGGCATGCAAAGGAATGCAGCTGGTGCCTAGATTTTCTTAGTCTTTGGATACTTCCATTTGAGTTTATTTGCACTTTGCCATGGTGCATGAGTACTATGTGGATAGATGGAGCTGCTCCAGTGTCTGGTTACAAAAGAAGTCTTATCAGTCATTTCCACACTCTACCTTGGGAACACTGTATTGTTTGCAAACAAGCTTTGGTTGCTAAAAAGGCAGGTCCTAAATGTTGCCACCAAGAGGGTATCGATCAGTTTTCCCTAGGTTCAAATTACAACAACAAATATGTGAGTGCAAGTCAGTTGGGAGTCTATGCTTCAGGCTGCGGGGAGAGGATGGGCATACAGTGGGCAGCTCCATGTTCGTCTTCTGGACTGCGGGTCTGCTTCACCAAGACTGAGAAAGCAGATGCTATTGGGGATGTACTATTCTCATGGCAAAGAGCAGGAGCCAAGAGCACCACTGGGAACTTGCAATACCTCTGAAAGCTCCTGCTCAAGTTCACGTTGGTACAGCATGCTTTACCTCACTCACCTTCTAATAGCCAAAGGAAGTCCCATGACCAAATCTGAAGCCTATGGGGTGGGGAAGCAGGGGATAGAAAAGGGGTGGAAGGAATTAATAATTGTGAACAAACAATACAATCTACTAAGCATGATGAATATTATTAAGTCTGGGGCAAGATATTTGCATCTTTTCAGAATGATGTGTTTGGAAATGATATCAACTCATATGAATTTTATGAGTTCAGAGATGGTTGTCACAAGGCTGAAGTAAACACATCTACTCAAATTGGAGAATGAAATCAAACTTTTTTTTAACAGAAAGTGTGATTTGGCTGATTAATTTGACAAAAAAGACTAATCTTGCCAATTAGGTTTTATAGAGGAGCTAAATTTGTAGCTCCAGGGTTTTGACAAAAGTATATTTAAAGCACAAAACAGAAAATCATTTTCTATTCTACTGGCCAAGCTATGTTGAAATTAACAATATTTTCATTTCCCTGAGTACTTTGGAGTATACTCAGTCTTAAAAGATACCTCTCAGGGCGGCGCCTGTGGCTCAGGGAGTAGGGCACTGGCCCCATATACCTGGGGTGGTGGGTTTAAACCTAGCCCCAGCCAAAAAAAAAAATGCCTCTCAGTGAAATATATATTTAAATTATCATTGAAAATCTTAATGAAGTCTTGTTTGGTGTATGCAATAGTCTGAATCTTTGTGTCTCCCCCTCCAAAAGAAATGTATATGTTAAGATCACAATTCCCAAGGCAATGGTTCTTAAAAAGTAGGATCTTTGGGGGTATTAGGTCATGTAGGTGGCACCCCTAAGAATGGGATTTGTGCCCTTATAAAAGAGATCCCAGAGAGCTAATACAGTTTGCCTCCTCCCCCATGTGCGGGCACAACTACACGGTGCCATTTGTGAACTGGAAAGCAGGTCCTCACCAGACACTGAATTTGCCTTGATCTTGGACTTTCCAGACTCTAGAACTGTGAGGAAAAAAGTTTCCATGTTTACAAGACACCTAGTTTATGGTGTTTTTTTTTTTTTTTGAGACAGAGCTTCAAGCTGTCCACCTGGCTAGAGTGCCCTGGCATCATAGCTCACAGCAACCTCCAACTCCTGGGCTCAAGCGAGTCTCCTGCCTCAGCCTCCCAAGTAGCTGGGATCACAGACACCTTCCACAACGCCCAGGTATTTTTTGGTTGCAGCTGTCATTGTTGTTTGGGCCGGGCTGGATTCCAACTCACCACCTTAGGTGTATGTGGCTGGCGCTTTAGCCACTTGAGCCAAGCCAGTTTATGGTATCTTGTTATAGCAGCCTGAACAGACTGACAGGATACTTCCCCAAGTTAAGTAAGAAAATGAATCTAAAGACTGAGCAATAAATACTTGTCCAAGTCAGGTGATGTCCAATTCTTTGCTGTTAACAAAATTGGATGAGAATTTAATTAAGCTGTAAAGTGATACATTAAAAGCCATATTCTATGAGAGAGCATGAGGTGACTTTCGGTATCATAACTTGGAAAAGATTCATAGAATTGAGAGATGCTGCTCTAAAAAATCTTCTATTCCTGGCAGTGCCCGTAGCTCAGTGGGTAGGGTGCCAGCCACATACACCGAGTCTGGCGGGTGCGAACCCGGCCAAGGCCAGCTAAGCAACAGTGACAACTACAACAAAAAAATAGCTGGGCATTGTGGTGGGTACCTGTAGTTCCAGCTACTTGGGAGGCTGAGGCAAGAGAATCGCGTAAGCCCAAGAGTTTGAGGTTGTTGTGAGCTGTGACACTATGGCACTCTACCCAAAGTAACAGCTTAAGACTCTGTCTCAAAAGAAAAAAAAATCTTCTATTCCTAACTATTCATTTATATAAACAGAGTTGCTCAGATTTTACACTTGTAGAAGAAAATTGGAATAGAATCAATGCTGAATTCTGCTTCTTCCTAGTAATAAGTAATATTTATCCATGACTAATTAAAAACATAAAGTTAATTTTAATCAACTGTTAAATAATGTTAACAGTTAATTTACTGCTAATGTCGCTGACTTGTCTTTCTAATCAAATTTTACTATTTATATGTAATAATTATTTATCAAAATCTATGTTCTATTTATGTTGCTTTGGTCAAATATATACTAATAATAGTTGTTATGCCACAGCAGGAGAAAATATTAACATTCAGAGCCTTATAGTCCTAAGAAACGTTAAAGCACTGATATTTCCAATTATATACATAGTTTCATTGCAGAAAAACATGACTGGGAAAACAATAGACGACTTCGTACTTAAAAATACATTAACAGAGGTTTTATGAGTTAAGTAGAATGGAAATATAAGGTAAATGAGAAAAAATAACTTAATTCATAAAATTTTGGTAAGGGAAGAGTCTGTATTTCTTTTTTTTTTTTTTTTTTGAGACAGAGCCTCAAGCTGTCCCCCTGGGTAGAGTGCTATGGCATCACAGCTCACAGCAACCTCCAACTCCTGGGTTCAAGCAAGTCTCGTGCCTCAGCCTCCCAAGTAGCTGGGACCACAGGCGCCCACCACAATGCCCGGCTATTTTTTGGTTGCAGCCATCACTGTAATTTGGCAGGCCCGGGCTGGATTCGAACCCACCACCTTAGGTGTATGTGGCTGGCACCTTAGCCACTTGAGGCACAGGCGCCCAGCCAAGAGTCTGTATTTTTTTAAGTGGAAAATGGCAAGTATCAAATTACTATGGTGTTTAGATTCCATTGAATACATTTTGAAAAGCAAACTATTCTTTTCATATTTAAATATTTAAAATAATCAGACCTGACACTCTTTGTAACCATTTAGTATGAATCACATAAAATTATCATATTCAGGCTCCATGCCTGTGGCTCAAGTGGCTAAGGCGCCAGCCACATACACCTAAGGTGCCAGCCACATACACCTAAGGTGGCGGGTTCGAATCCAGCCCAGGTCACCAAATAACAACAATGGCTGCAACCAAAAAATAGCCGGGCGTTGTGGCGGGCGCCTGTGGTCCCAGCTACTTGAGAGGCAGAGGCAGGAGACTCGCTTGAGCCCAGGAGTTGGAGGTTGCTGTGAGCAGTGAAGCCATGGCACTCTACCTAGGTGGACAGCCTGAGGCTCTGTCTCAAAAAAAAAAAAAAAATTATCATATTCAACTATTTTCAACCTACAACTATGGCAATTTCATATGTTTCAAATTAATACTTAGAATAAAAATTTTAAGATGCCAATTTGAAAATGTAGAAAGAGGTACATAATTTTTCCAAATAATCTTAGGAGAAATATAATCAGGGAAGCCCAAAGATCACTGTCCTAGGAAAAATATCTTTTCTTGCATATATGTGCAAGGAGACATATGAACCAAAGTTTATAGTAATAGTGTTGGCAAGAGCAAAAAAAATCAGAAGATCCAGTAACAGGAGAATGAATAAAATGAAGTGGAGCATTTTTATGCCAAATTTTTTCTAGCAGTAACAGTGAAAGAGTTATAGGTAAACATGTAAATATGGATGAAGCATATAAATAGTCAGTAAAAGCTTTTAATATCTGGTAAAAAGCAAGTTACAAAATAATACAGCATGATAATATTTTTAAAATGTAAAATATGCAATATACTATGATCAGAAGGTATAAATGTCTAAAGAACATAGGGATAAATAAACACCAGATTTAATTTTTTTTTCTTTTTTTTGAGACCGAGTCTCACTTTGTCACCCTTTGTAAAGTGCTGTGGCATCACATCTCACAGCAACCTCAAACTGCTGAGCTCAAGCGATCCTCTTGCTTCAGCCTCCCCGGTGGCTGGAACTATAGGGCACCCACCACAATGCCCAGCTATTTTTAGAGGCAGGGTCTCACTCTTGCTCAGGCTGGTCTCAAACTCCTGAGTTCAGGCAATCTGCCTGCCTCTGCCTCCCAGAGTGTTAGCATTACAAGCGTGAGTCACCACTCCTGGCCCTCCAGATTTAATTTTAACTTAATGGAAGAGGCATGTGATTAGAGAGAAGTGTTTGGACTATATCTGAAATTTATTATTATTATTATTATTTATTATTATTTGGGGGTTTTTTTGTTAATAAAGAAATATGCTTGATGCATATTTTATTTTGATGAGAACAGCCATTCTTTCCCTTACATGAAGCCATAACTTACTGTGACTATCAAATCAAAATGGAAGAAAATTCTGTACATTATTTATAAATAACTCCC
>CAUYQV010016561.1:0-52469 GCA_963574575.1 Galagoides demidoff | reverse complement strand
TTAACATGGCTCATGGTCTTTGGCTCCCCATTGGCTCTCACAGGCTTCCTTGGACCAGTCCCCTTGAGGGTTTTTCTTATTGACTAGTCACTGCATAGGTCAATTGCCACTCTGTGAGGTTATGAAACTTCCGGTTGGTCTGGGTCCCCCTCTCCTGGTCCTCCTTCTCCATTTCCCAAAACCTGCTTAAAAGCCTTCTGACTCCTATCATCCCTACACAGATGTCCTCTTTGCCATTTCCTGGCTCCTGCACTCCCCTCTGACTCTCCAGCTGGGCACACCCTTGGCTGTAAACCCCATTCAGGTTACTGTGTCTGCTTCCCTCTTTCTTCACCATGTGAATGAATGAATGTCCACTTTGCTCATCTTTGGCTCTTAGACTTTGGCCTTGAATTGCTCCTGAGGGGAAAGAAGAGGAAGCCAAGGAAAGAGAGATTTGCATTCTTTAAGTTCTTTTGCACATGTGCTTCGTATGTTGCACTTCCCAAGTGGAACCCTCAAAATGTTGACCAAAACAACAAAAACAGGCAGAAGAACTCTTAACTACTTGGCTGCAAATTAATGCTTTTAAAACAGATAGGGAATCCTTTAAAAAGAAAAAAACCAAAAAACAAATTTAATGAAACAAAATACCTCCTACAGTATCAGGAATAAAATTTCACCCTGAACATAATATATAAATTATATGTACTTGATATCAAAAACAAACTGACTTTAAACTTGTTTTTTATCTTGAATGGTTTCTAAGCTATCCCAATGCCAAGTCATACGTCTCAACAAATGTACAAATGTTGGGGTGCAGGGAATTTTCTGCTTCCTCTATTCTTGTGTTCTTTTAGCCAAGAAATGATCAGACCCACCAAGAGCAAGGCAAGTGTGAACCAAAATTTAATGAGGAAGAGAAAGATAGGTTTACAGAGGAAAATATGTTTTCTCATAGAGAATGAATGGGTCACCATTGTGGAGACAAAGAAAAGGGCTCCAGTCATGGTCTGGGGTCCTGTTTTATAAAGTCTGGATTGGCTCCTCCTCTTGGTTCAGACATTACCATGGAAGCACTTTGATGGACAGTTAACAACAAGGTGATTAGCGCTAAATAACTTTTCAAAGACTATTGTGCTTGGGCTGTTGAGGGAAGGATTAAGGTTTTGGTGCAGCTTTAAGACAGGTCTGCCTTTTTCTTATTCCCAGGTAGGGCAATCCTTCAGAGACAGACCCAAGGCAGAGCATCCATCTTGTCTTTTTTCCTAGCAAATCCAGAGTTCCAGCTACCTAACTCTAGTAGAAAATGTGAGAAAAAAATAATGAAAATAGTTAAAATGAATAATACCATACATAATACACTTGGCCCCTTATAATATGGAATATGGTAGGACTGTAAGAGAACAGAATGTATAATTAGCCTACTTTCTCTATAACCTGTAGACTTGAGTTTTTCCATTGAACTTAAAGTAATAAAGGAAATGAGAGGAATTTAAAAGGAAGAATTAAAGATATCAAAAGAAAAAAGCAAATAAAACAAAATCAAGCAAACAACCAATCAGCAATAATAACAAAGCCCACTTGACATAAATAAGATTTAATATTGGGTCAATCTTAATTGAAAAGTCATTGCCATTGTTAGCTTTCTTATAATTTTGGTATTATATTTGTGCATTCACAAACATAATTCTGGTAATTTAATCATGGTTATTGTGTTTCATGTATCTGTTATTTAAAATGAAATGAAGACGAGGGTCAATCTAGGAGTTATTACAGCAATTTTTAGTCTATGATAAACATGGATGATCTTAAAAAAGTATCTGTGATTTTCTTCTGGAGTCCCCTGCATTTTTATATTCATTTCTTCTGGGTCTAAAAGCATGTTTTGAAAAAAAAAAATTGCTTTTAGTTTCATGAAGATGAAAATAGCAACATAACCTATTTGAGATGGTATTGTACTTTTCAATAAATTGTAAAGTATCTTTCTTTATTTCTTTCAACAATTATAATTTCTAAGATCAGTTCATTCCCAGCACCTATTTGGTTTGTGTTCTTATGATAGGAGATTATCTGCTTTTTATATAATTGTAGATTCTGGTTGCTTTAGCAACAAAATGCCTGTTTTAAATTTAGAAACTCATTTATTTTCTGTCACTTTATTCTTTACCGTTATGAAGACAAGCTGTTTTCTGTTAAATAGAAAATAAGAAAGATACTATTACAAAGGGTGAATTGTTAACATTTGCTCTTTGTTTCAGTTTAAGCGAAGAGGAGAAGGAACAACCTATTCTGACAGAAATTTAAAGACGTTTATATATAGATAGGCTCTATGCTCGGGGAGCAATACAGTAAGGAACCAAGTTCCTTACTTACCCACGGATTTCATGGAAATGTGATCCAGGCCATCTAAGGAACCTGTTTTTACAAAGTGGAGCTTTAGAAATGTCTAAACAGGAGACTGTTAGTCTACACAGAAGACTCATCCAGTGCTTCCTCAGAGAAAGAGTATCCCACTTCTAAAAGCTCAGTTTTTAAACTGTTAAGATCAAACCTGGATATAAATAGGTAACCTGCATGACCTAAAGTTTTTTTTAAGTCATTAATGAGGAAATGAGCAGAATGACAAGAATTGATTTTGTTACAGAGGGAACGGTTTGAAAAAAATGGTAAAAATATTTTCTTTTTAAAAATAATTTATTTTTAATTAATTAGTTAACTAATTAATTTTATTTCAGGTTAACTTATGGATACAAAGAAATAGGTTACAAAGTTTGCATTTGTTAGGTAGAGTTCCTCTTATAATTGTGTCCCACCCGCAAGAGGTGTGCCATCCCCCCAACATTGTGCCTATTAAGTGGGAGCACAGCCATCCCTTTCCTCCTCTCCCTCTCCCCTCCCTTGCTCACCCTCCCCCCACCTTGAATTTATTTGAGTTTTTCTCTTATATGATCATGTATTTCTCTTATATGATCCTGTCCTGGCTTCATATTAGAATTGAATACATTGGATTCTTACTTTTCCAATCTTATGAGATACTTTACTAAGAAGAATGTGTTTCAACTCAATACAGGTTAATACAAAATATGTAAAGTCTTCATCTCTTTTGTGGCTGAATAGTATTCCATGGTGTACCTATTTCACAGTTTGTTAATCCATTTCTGGGTTGATGGACATTTATGTTGTTTCCACATTTCGGTGATTGTAAATTGAACTGCGATAAACAATCTAGTGCAAATGTCCTTATGATAAAAGGATTTCTTTTTCTTCTGGGTAGATGCCTAGGAATGAGATTGCAGGATCAAATGAGAGGTCTAATTTGAGTTCTTTAAGAATTCTCCATACTTCTTTCCAAAGAGGTTTTATTAGTTTGCAGTCCCACCGGCAGTGTAAAAGTGTTCCCCCTTTCTATATCCACATCAGCATCTGAAGCTTTGAGGCTTTGTGATGTGGGCTATTCTCGCTGGGGTTAGGTGATATATCAGGGTAGTTTTGTTCTGAATTTCTCTGATGATTAGGGATGATGAGCATTTTTTTCAAATGTTTGTTAGTTATTCTGTCTTCCTTAGAGAAGGTTCTGTTTATGTCTCTTTCTCAGTGGTAGATGGGATTGTTTACTCTGTTTTTGTTGATTAATGTGAGTTCTCTGTAGATTCTAGTTAATAACCCTTTGATTCGTAATATGCACATGTATTTTCCCATTCTGAAGGTTGTCTATTTGCTTTAACTGTTGTGTCCGTAGGTGTGTAGAAGCTTTTCTGCTGAATTAAGTCCCATGTATTTACTTTTGTTGTTGGGATTGCCACTGAAGTCTTTGTCATAAAATCTTTCCTCCATCTTACATATTCAATAATTTTTCCTACACTTTCTTCTAGGATTATTGTTTAGTGTCTTAGATTTAAATTTTTTACTTTATTTTATTTTATTTTTTGAGACAGAGTCTCAAGTTGTTGCCTTTGGTAGAGTGCTGTGCTGTCACAGCTCACAGCAACCTCAAATTCCTGGGCTTAAGCAATTCAGCCTCCGAAGCAGCTGGGACTACAGGCTCCCACCACAACACCCAGCTATCTTTTTTCTGCAGTTGTCATTGTTGTTTTAGCTGGCCTGGACCAGGCTCAAACCTGCCAACCTTGGTGTATGTGACCAGTGCCCTATCCACTAATCTACAAGTGCTGCCTAGATTTAAATCCTTTATCCATCAATTTTTATAAATAGTGAAAGATGTGAGTCCAACTTCAGTCTTTTACATGTGGTTATCAGTTCTCCCAGCATCATTTGTTGAATCAAGAGACTCGACTTTATCCTGAGTTTCTAAGAATGCGTTATGCTATTTAGATATACTTAACATTATGCTATGTTCAGACAACTTGAACATAAATTCTGAAAGGAATATTAGCAAGTATATATTTACTTTGATGCACTTAAGGAAACTGAGGTTCAAGAAATATTAAACTGCCTAAAATATCATTGCAGATTAGTAACTAAATGGTTATCTCCTAGTAACCAGCAATGTATCTCTTCTTCTATTAATGTATTGATCAACTTAGTTATAGATTTCATGGAAATGTGATCCAAACCTTCTAAGGAACTTGTTTTAACAAAGTGGAGCTTTAGAATGTATTAGAACTTGTCTATAGAAGGGGCTTACCCAGTGTTTCCTCAAAGGAATATCACTTTACAGAACCATAAATAATTTCCATAAAGGGCTTGCTTATTTATTGCCAAGGAAAAGGTAATAAAAGAAAAAGGCATCTTCTAGGGAACTGATAAAGAGTTGAACAAATGGGTTAGTTTAGAATGCAGTGGCCTTAGTGTTGACTTCCAAATTTAAATCAGCTCATCCCAACAGTTTCTAAAGAGGATAGTGTATTTCTTAGTAGCAATCTATGATCATTTAAATAATATATTTTCCGCTACAAGTGTTTTAAAATGAAAGATCTTGCTTTATCAGAAATTTTTCCAGTCATATAGTAATGATAATACATACTTATACTAAGAATGGCTAATGACAATTTGGAGTTTCTTCATCCATCTGTTGCAAGAAAGAATGAGCGGTAGAAAACAAAAACATAACTAAACACAACGTGATGGGGAAATTGCACAGTAAAAGTCACTTTTTTTTTTTTTTTAGGGAAAAGGGGATTTTTTTTTATCCTCACAATTTGCTTTCCAAATGTTAAATAAGAGATATAAGCCAAAATACCATTTAGCTTCAGAATCCTAGAACCACAGATAAAAATTCTTGTATTCAATTAGAATAAACCAGCTCATTTATATTATATGAGGCCTTTGCTCAGTATCAAGTATAAATTTTAATGAAAAAGTAGTTTATCATAGCAAGAATATTATAGTGATTTTATAAATAAAAATGAATTGGAATGTAAGCTCTCATTCCATTAGGTTGGTAAGAAATTCAGTCTCAAATATTGCTAGAATTATCCTCCTCCCACCCATCCCAGTCCCAGATCTTGCAAAAGTTGAGAATATTTAATTCAGAGTGAGATATTTCAGTCATACTGAGTTTGGTGACTGGGTTGTCTAAACCCTCAGGGTCTCTTGAGAGAGGCGAAGGGCTTTAAAACCCCCCTGTCATTGCCAATTCTCATCTCTGAGAAGGTGCAGAAATTTGATAATGACACTTCTGGAACCTCAAAACAATGTCTTCTCCTTAATCTGAGACTGATTTGCTAACACATCTCCTCAACTCAGCTGATTTCCTGTCTTTCCTCCCTCTCTGTCGTAATTCCCTTCATAAATCTAGATTTTCAGAAACAAGAGAACAGAGATTGTTCCTCAGATAACTTTAGATTTCACACCTGCCTAATTTTTAAAAAGTGGAATAGAAGGAAATTTATAGGCAGAGTTAAATATAAATATTAACTCAATTAATTATCCTTTCATTGGTTATTGGTACAGCAAAAATAGAGGTCATAGATTCGAAAAGATAATATAAATTAGTAATATCCAAATGACTTAGAAATCAGGTTCTGCGACTGTTAAAATAATGTTTTTCAGGGGGGAAAATTTAAGTGTTTAACTTCCTTCTGACTGCTATGTCCCTGAAGTGTTTTGCCACATTTATCTGATTCATGGAGCATGATTTTGTTTTGACCATCACAAAGGGATAAAGTATAATTATGACTTTTTATTATTAACGTTTTCCTCTGGCTCTCACCATTGTCTCAGAAAATCAGAGTATTTCTGCCTAAGATATAAGCAAAAACCACATATCATCTTAAGTTCATAAATAATTTTCATTCTATTTATCCTTATTAGAGAGACTTTCAAGATTTATCCAAGAGAATCTCTCAAAGTCTCTTATCACAGCCCAGAATTGTTTGCTTTTAGCTACGTTCTTTATAATTTCATGCAAATAGGGTCTATGTCTGTCCTTATCTAGTGCAGGAAGCCAAGGTAGATTTAACATCAGTTACTTTTATCCTTCCCAAACTTTCTCATAAAATATCTGATTTTACTGCTGTATCCAGCTTACTTCTTTTTGCGCTCAAAGTTACATAAATTCCTTTCCAAAACCAGTTTAAATGACAGTTTCTAATTTGTTGCCTCACGAAAATTGGAGAACAAAATAGTTATGACAAATATGCAAGTTATTTAGAGTTTCAGTATGTGAATACCCAGAGGTATTCTGATATAGCAACACATGGGTTGAACCAGTTGTCAATCCATGGGTTGCTCAATCAGAGCATCAGCACTTCTGTATTGTGATAGATTCATAACATACTCTTGGAAACATGTGAGCGTTATTTTTATTAAAGAACTGGGGAAAATTGTGTTTGTATGTGAAACTAGTCCAAGCAATGAGGTGTCTCTATACTGAAAGTACTTAGTTTCTCTAAATATCTGGCACAATGTCCATGTTACGGTTTGTATTTAATAAACTGCACAGCAGTGTTCTCTTTATGGTGCGATTAAGGAATTGATCATTACTGATTCATACTTAGAACTGGGTTAGCACTTTCTTTTCTTTTTTTTCTTTTTTTATTTCTTATAGCATAACTATGTACATTAATGCAATCATAGGGTACAGTGTGCTGTTTTCATATACATCTTGAAATACTCTCATCAAAGTGGTTAACATAACCTTCATGTCATTTTCTTAGTTATTGAGTTAAGACGTTCATACTCTTGTTTTTAGAAAGATTCACTTGTACCCTTGTAAGATAAACCATAGAGGTGACCCCACCAATTTTCTTAATCAGAATTTTATTTTGACAGAGTTTATTAGGTACCTTGGTTTTCAACCTTACCTTCCAGTTCCCCCTGGGAAGAGTTTTAGTTACTCTGTGCTCTTGCCAAAAACTGGTTCTTGAAGTTTTTGGCCTTTTCTAGTAACCTTGGCTCATTCTTTTTTATAATATTCTCCCTCATTTCTACCTATTGAAACTTTTCCCATCCTTTAAGATTCAACTGAAGTTCTATCTCCACGAGGCATGTCCTCAGTATCTTGGCTGGAGCATGAACTCTGCCCTTTCTGAATTCTTACAGCATTTTAACTCCTCTTCTGTAGTCATTTAATTTGAAGTTACTTAAATATAAGTAATATTTCCCTCCTTAGATTCTAAGAGAGTCTTGATGGGCAAGAGACTCTATTGTTTGTTTTGGAACCGATCCTGTTCTCTTCCACAAGTGGAACAGTCATTCAATATTGATTTGTTGATTGAATTCCTCTATGTGGTATTGTTTGTGAGGCTATCTGAAGTCTTAGAGTGTATTAAAGACTGACCAGTACAAAACAGGTTTCCACTTCTCTTTCTTCAGCTGCTTCTCCACTTCTCTGTATTCTGTTGACCCTGAATTCCTCTTTTTTCATATTCTACGCGCCGTAGGCAACAAGGATGAAAAGGTCAAAGGCAAGAGGTCAATGTCTTAGTATTAGGATTGATCAGGGTATTTTCACTTGCTGGTTTCCCACATCCAGCTACTTATCTATCTGCATTTCTCATTCTTGCCCTTTTGACCTTTAATGGCCATTACTCCTTTTCACCTTGATGGATTTTATTAATCTTCATCTCTCTCTTGACAAGAGCAAGTTACTGACTCCCAGGCTGTGCACTGAGCTGCTTTCTCTCTTTTTCCATGACGTTTTTTTAAACATGTCTTTTACCAGCCTCGTATCTAACCATCCCTCTCTTGACAAGCCATGCTTGCTGCCTCTACTTCAAATAAACAGGGAGGGGGTGAGAGTGAGAAGCTGAGGAGACAAGTACAAGAAATGAATCAGTTCAAAAAATGGAAATTAAACTCTGAAACAGATTTTATAGATGATGTCACTGAGGCACTCAAATGCCAAAACTATGAGTTGAGCCCCCTGTACTCTTATTAATTAGGTAGAGAGAACTTTTAAAAATCCTTTAGTAATCAGCAGTTAGAAATAATTTTAATTCAACAATGTTCACTAAGTTTCTGAGTTTTTAAAGTTTCTGTAGGAGTATGGGAGATGATTGCTTTCAGCTGAGTTGACTAAAATGGGCCTTGTGTCTGCTTAACCAGTTTACAATAATAAATGTTGACATGTCTTCTCAGGAAGTTTCCAGAAATATAAGCTGTCCTGGGATAAGAGAAGATGCTTCACTGGCAAAGTTTAGGTGATCATCTAATGAGAAATCATGTGGTCTATTCTTTAAGAATTCTCCATACTTCTTTCCACGAAGGCTGTATTAGTTTGAAATTTCACTGGCAGCATAGAAGGGTTTCCTTCTCTCCACATCTATACCAGCATCTCCAGATTTGGAATTTTCTGATGTGGGCTAATTTTACTGGAGTTAGGTGATATCTCAGAGTGGTTTTGATTTACATTTCTCTGATGATTAAAGATGATGAGCATTTTTTCATGTGTTTGTTGGCCATTTGTCTGTCTTCTTCAGAAAGTTTCTGTTCAAGTCTTTTGCCCACTTATAAATGGAGTTGTATGTTCTTTTCTTCTTGATTAGAGTTCCCTGTAGATTCTAGTGTCAGGTCTTTGTCAGATTCATAACATGAAAAAATCTTCTCCCATTCCAAAGGCTGGCTGTTTGCTTTGGTTGTGGTACTCTTAGGTGTTGAGAAGCTTTTTAGCTTGATTAAATTCCATTTATTTATTTTTGAAGATGCTGTAATTGCTGGAGGGTCTTCTTCATAAATCTTTTCCCAGGCCAATATTTTCAAGTGTTTTCCCCACACTCTATTCCTGAATGTTTATTGTTTCAAATCTTTAATTTAAATCTTTTTTTCTAGCAAGAACCAATTTTTGTCAATGGTGAGAGGTGTGGGTCTAGTTTCAGACTTCTTACTTGTGACTAACCAGTTCTCCTAGCATCATTTACTAAATAAGAATTCTTTTCCCCAGTGCATGTTTTTGTTAGGCTTATCAGAGATCCAATGGTGATATGTGGCTGGGTTCATCTCTAGATTCTCTATTCTATGCCATAGATCTGTCTCTATTTTTGTGCCAGCGCCATGCTGTTTTGATCACTATAGATTTGTAGTATAACTTGAAGTCTACTACCATGATGCCTCCCAATTTGTTTTTATTTCTAAGAATTGTATTGGCTATCCATATCTTTTCTGGTTCCACATGAAACAAAGGACTATTTTTTTAAGTTCTTCAAAGTATGATATTGGTGCTTTGGTGGGTATTACATTAAACTGTAGATTGTGTTGGGTAGTATGGACATTTTAACAATGTTGATTCTTCCCAGCCACAAGCATGAAGAATTCTTAAAGAACTAAAAGTCAATCTTCCATTTGATCCCACAATTCCATTACTAGGTATCTACCCAGATGATCAAAAATTATTCTACCACAAAGACATGTGCACCAGAATATTTATTGCAATTCAATTCATAATTGCCAAGTTGTGGAAGAAACCCAAATGCCCATGCATAAGGTTCTGTCGCACAAGAAAAGGTGGAGACTTTATATCTTTTATGTTTACCTGGATGGAATTGAAATGCATTCTGTTTAGTAAAGTATTTCAAGAATGGAAAAAAATCCAATGTATTCAATACTAATATGAAGCCAATATATAAACATTATACACTTGTGTGAATGATAAAACATGAATATAGTCCAGTAAGGGGAGGGAAGAGGTGGGGAAAAGGAGGTAGGAGGGGAGGGCACTTGGCAGGATCTCACCTAATATGCACGATGTGAGGGTGTTCAGCACCACCTCCCCAGGGAAGGGCTCTTCTTCCATTTGCACTTTACAAGTGACAACAATGTAACCTAAAATTTTTTTACCTTCATGTTAATTTGAAATTAAAAAATAATTAAAAAAATAAATATCTGACCAGTCATCCTGAAAAATGTGAAGATCATCAAAAATAGGGGAGTCTGAAAAAGTGTCACAACGCAAAGAAACCTTAAGGAAAAGCAATGGCTAAGTGTAATGTATTCTGAATGAGGTATTGATACATAGAAAGAGAACAGCAGTGGAAAACGAGGAAATCGGAATTAAGTCTTGACTTTGGTTAATAATAATATATCAGTATTGGTTTGTTAATTGTGAAAAATGTGCCATACTAATGTAAAATGCTAATAATAGGTTAAATTAGTGTCAGAAATGTAGGAACTTTGTGCTTTCTTTGCAATCATTCTATAAATTTAAAATTGTCTTAAAATTTAAAAAGTTGATTATAAAACAAAAGGATATTACAAAGAGAAATTGTGTGATATACACGGGGATTTTATTTTTTACAGCTGTCTAAAGTATCATTGTTTCTTCCACACAAGATTATTTTTAAAATTAATTAATTATTTTGAAACACATCTCATTATGTTATTTAGGCTGGTTTTGAATTACTGGGCTCAAGTGATCATCTTGCCTTCACCTCCCAAAGTGCTGGGAATATAGATGTGAGCCACTGCACCCAGCCAGGGTATGGGATTTTATTGGAAGATCATGAGTCTTCAGTCTCAAAGATGGTAAATCTTTCAGGGAGCTTATGTGTCTACTCGTAGAAATATGCTACTTAATCATCTTTTCTCTGTGCTTTGGCACACATTTTAAGCCAAATTGGGCATAGTTTTAGAAGGGTGCAGGGTAAATCTTTCTAGGCATATATGGGCAGGAGGGCACATGGTTTATTATATGGAAGTCTCATTGGGTGTTTTTTGTTATATGTTACACCAAAAGCTTTTAAAACAATCTGCCATCAACCAATAGCTAGAAAATCTTGCTTATCATATTTGTTCCCTGATTTTCTTAGTGTTGACAATGCATTTACAGTGCTGAATTTGCCCTCACTAGTCTATAATTTTCTTGTTCATTACTAAATTTCACTGAGTGAATATGGCCAAGTGGAAAAAATTCCATTTGCATTTGTAAAATGTTTTACAATCTAAAAAGGAGACTTATTTTATAGACATTATTTTTTTTGATGTTTCCTTCAACAAGTAAAATTAAGAAAGGCAGAGAGAGCCACTTTATTTTACTTATCAAGAAAACATGATGAGCATTTTTTTCATGTGTTTCTTGGCTATTGGGATTCATCCCAGGCAATTGTGTGGCCTGCGTAAGATGACATTGTTGACTCATTCTTGCTTCTTCTAGATGGTAAGCTTCACTGGAATAGAAATCTTAACTTTTTCAAGACAATACCTTCAGCCCTGATTTTTAACAATTAATTGTTGAATAAATAAGTGAACAAACCAATTAATTCTCTTTGCGTCATAATACAAGTCTGAACATAATTATTCATTCACATTGGTTCCAAATAGAATATTTTTCTTCCTTCTTCTCTCCTTTTCTCTCTTTTTCCCCCATTTGATTCTTTCCCTCACCCCTGGGAATACATAGTCTCAGTAATTTCTCAATGCTCAGATCCTAGTACAGTGCCTCATCTAAAGGACAGTGCTTATTGAATGAGGAACAAAAAGATCCAGTCCCATGTTCACAACTGTTTATATTGGAAGATGCTATTTTCTGAGAATGTTCAATTCCTGCATTTATTTAAAAACCAAGTCTCCTTTGATGAAATGTGTTTTCACAATTTCAGGGCTCTTTATTAAGATCTAACCCAGGTCAGTTTGTGATGAATGATACTCAACCATCAACAGCCAAGAGGTCATTGACAGGGAATGTCATCAATGCTGTTCAACAACTTTGCTTCCTCTCTCTTGGGTGGCTGTGGCTTGGATTCTCTTTCCTCTAAATCAGTCTCATGCAGCCTGAGAAGAGTTGAATAACCTGTTCTGTGACTGTAATACTTGGTAGAGACTACTCAAAGGCAGTATGAACCAGGATAAACAGATGAATTGCAATTATGACTCATCTTCTTGGTGATTGTTAAATACTAAAACAATCTTCCTTTTGACATTTATTCTTCCTTTGAACTACTAAAGTAACTTAATGTCTGTGCCACTCAGTACTTATTTACTGCTTTCAAAGTCATTTGACTTCTCCTTTTTTTTTCTTCTCAACTGTTTAAGGAGTTTAATCCTGTCTTCTTTGCCAGCTACTGGAATTTAGGCAAGTTATTCTTTTCAAAATAAGGATAAAAATAATTCCACAAGACTGTTGATAGATCAAACATTCAACTGTAAAATATAAAGAGGATCTCAAAACAAAAATGGAGGTCACATCTCTAAATATTTAGTTCTTCAGGAGGGTGTGTATGTGTGTGTGAGAAAGAAAGAGAGTTTCCATAGGAGGGACAGTCACCTTGACATGGTAAGGAAAAGATGGATGCCCTCCTGTGAACTGAATCGGAAAAACAATGGCAGACAAGAATCTGGTTTGCCATGATACCTAGTCTATACAGAAAAGGAATGGATCAATGAGGGGCACAATTTCAGAAGAGGTAAACATGTGCCTGTCTACAGGCCCAGACAAGTGTTTACACAATACCCTTCCTAGTGGAAAAGACTGCTAATGTTAGAACAACAGGTTAGCCTGTGGTGGTAGCCCTGATGGTGGTCACTGTTCTAGGCTCAATAGTAGAGGAGGCAGAAGAAAGTTTGAAGGAATCCTGGGAAAAAGATGTTATGAAGAAGTATCTTTGGAACAAACAGGATGCAATGATTTAGTAGTTAATATAATAGCAAAAAAAGGGAAACCCTTTTTGAAGCCACTCACTTGTTTATAAAGGGCTTAGCTACAAGCAATGACAAAGATGGTCAAGAATAACTTTGGATCCTGAAATTTATTTGTTCACATTCTAAGAATTCTAAAACAGGAAGCTAAGAGTTTGTGTGACTGTTCAAAATGTCAGAGAACTAGAAAGACCTTTCCACCTAGGCATTGTTAGAGGTTTCAAGATGGTGGAGGTCTCTGTAAATTTCACACTAAGATCGAAGGGGTAGAAAGTAGAAAAACTAAAGTTGTTCTTCTCCTGATGACTTCTCCTGATGACCCCCCCCCCCAAGAAAGGAATCCTTCTCCAGAGACATTCACATGTAGAATTGTCTGGGACTGTCTCATGCCTAGTGGAGTGACAGCTGAGTTAAATGTTTAGCTTTCCACGCTTTCTAAAAGAAAGAAAGAGGAATCTGGTTGGGAACAAGTTTGGGGTTGGAAGTTGACCTCTTCTGCCACCCAGCCCCAACATTAGTGGTCCATAAAGGACAAAGTAGTTGTGGGTCATGGTGGGTGTCTTCTCATTGTGGTGATATGGAACACAAAATCTGAAAAAAAAATTGGTTTCATTGCTGCTAGAGATGGATTACCTTCACTCATCCATTGTGTTACTGGTAATAACTCAATAGTTACTGTCTCTTTATCTCTATGGTTAAATTCCACATATAAGGCATGAACAGGCTGACATAGGAGATGATGAGAAGCAAGTGTTCAAAAAATATCAGCTTCCTTCCTTTCTGTTTTATGCCACTCAGTATTCTTTTGATATCTAAGAACAAAAGTGCACTAAATTAGCTCAGGGAAAAGTGAGGGTGCCCCTCTTTTCTCCTCACTGCTTTGCTTCCCTCTTTATCTCCCTCTGGACCAGCTTTTTCTGTGCAGGGTGTCTTAGTGAGTTTGGGCTATAGCAAAGTACAAACAAAAATTTTTTATCACAGTTCATGAGGCTGAAAGTCTGAGTCACCAGTTAAGTGAGGCTCCAGCAGAATCAGTGGTTAAGTAAGGCTCTGCTTCTACATTGCAGATGGCCAATTTCCAGTTGTGCCCTCACATGGTAGAATGCTGAGAGAGCTCTCTTATAGAGTACAAATTCCATTCAGGAGGGATACACTTTCATGACCTCATCAACTCCCAAAGACCCAATTTTCTAATACACTGAGGGTTAGGGTGTCAACATATGGATTTGGGACGGGACACAAACATTCAGTCTAAAACACATGGGTGATGTTGTTTTACTAACTAGGTCCCCATTGCACAACTTTGCCTTTGGCTCAATTAAAATACCATCAGTAAATGAAGGTATTATACACTCTTTCTTCTCATGTGGTAATGAATGTGTTCTGTTTAAAAGTATAAAGTTATACAAATGCCTGTCAGGTGTGCTTGCTACATCCCACTATTCATTCTTTTTCTCCTTAACAATAACTCTTCTAGTTTTAGTTGGCCATACTGTCAGTGAGGTGAGTTTACACATCTCCTTATCCGTTGCAACCAAGGCTTGGCCACAGGACAAAGTATTGGGCAATGAGTTGGTACTGAAAGTATTAAGTGTGACTTTTGGAAAATCTACTGAAAGCAAAGAAAGCCATCTGAGAGCTGGTATTATGATATGGTACCTGATGTTCTGGCAGTCCTCTTGGCTCAAAGGAATAAGCGTTTACCTAAAGGATGTAGAACAGAGACCTGGCAAATATGGGGGAGAGCCCCTGCGGAAATTGTGGGGCTCCCATGCCAGGTCATTCTCGGAGAAGAAAGGGGAATTGTTATTTAAGCCCAGCTGAAAATTTTCATTAGTAATCACATTGACAATCTAATAGGTAGAACAGAAATTATTGTATTGTCAGTATGCAGCCTCTGGCTAAAGCTGGAGAATTTTTATTTGAGGCAGGGGCAGCTATACAATTGCATTTGATGTTGATGGTGGTGAGTGGTGTGTAATGACAGTGTACGACGAGATGCTTCAGTACAGGGAAAAGAAATCCCATTCCTTGGCACAAAAATAAGAACTTATAAACATAACCTCATGACTAAAGGCAAGAGGGTAAAAGTCCTGGCTTATCATTAATCCTAGTGATGAACCGTAAACGTAGGATGTATCGAGTATTGCATAATTTATTTTTAGAAATGTATATCCAGCATCATCATGATAATTTTTAAAGTAACATATAATCTAGCAGAGATTGAGTTAATATCTTTCTTGTTCATTAAGACTGATGAGAATTTAAATGTGTATTTTGCATAAAACCCTTTGATGTCCTAGAAATACTTTTGTTTTTAAATCCTCCAAAGCTTTATACCTTAAAAAAAAATAAACTGGGATTTTCCTAGGAAAAATAGTAAGTATTAACATATTAAATATGATACTTAAATGAATTTTAAATGTGACAAAGTATTATTTTCTCTTTAATTGGACTGACATATCCTTCAACTACTGACTTTCATGTTCTGGCATCTCCATGTCTCTGGAAACTTTTTTTTATATTTACACACATACAGCAAGACAGCTACATATTAAATATGTATTTATGGACAAAATATTGCATTTGTAAAAAAATATATATTTTTTCTAAACTCCTGAGTACTTATATCAGATTACTTAGGAATATTTCAATCCTTAATAATTTACAAGAAATTACTTGGGAGGGAGAAGCCCGTGAATGACACCAATTTTGAATCTGCTCCCCACCATGGGACTTTTGCATGGTGCCAGCAATAGAATTGCAGAAGTACTACCTATTAAAAGGACTATAATTATTTTAATGCCAATGTTCCAGAAAACTATCAAAAATTATGAGCTTTTTCATCATTCAGAGATAATATGTATATTTTTATGTGACAGGACTGCCCTGTTCTCTCTTAACCAATACAGGGCTCTAATTCTATCCAAAAGCCTCATCTAAAAATCAGTTTTCAGCTGAGCGCAATGGCTCATGCCTGTAATTCTAACACTCTGGGAGACTAAGGCAGGAAGATCCCTTGAGTTCAGGAATTTGAGACCAGCCTGAGCAAAAACGAGACTCTGTCTCTAGTAAAGAATAGAAATATTAGCCAGGAAGTTTGGTGGGTGCCTTTAGTTCCAGCTGCTTAGGAAGCTGAGGTAGGAGGATCATTTGAATCCAGGAGTTTGAGGTTGCTGTGAGTGAGGGTGATCCCATGGTACTCTAACCCTGGCAACAGAGTGAGACTCTCTCAAAACATGAAAAATAAATAAATAAAAATCAGTTTCCTTCTTGTTTCTTAAGGTTTGTTACATAGCAAGATTTGCAAAATGAGCACTTTTCACTCAGTGATTCAACACTAACTGTCTGCTATTGGAGCTCAGATACTTTGCATGGTATAAACTGGTGGGTTTACGGCTGTTTTCACAGAAGTCTTGCTCTTCTGTTAATTCTTCAGCAGCTGTCATTCTGTTTTGTGCACTCCTCTCTCCTTGGCGTATAGAATGTTGTCTATTTCACTGTGAGTGCTCAAAAAATATCTGTTGCATGAATCCGCAGGTGATCTGGTATTTTGTGTTGAAAATAAAAGAAATCCTGGCAGTGCCCCTGGCTCAGTCGGCAGAGCGCCAGCCACATACACCTAGGGGTTTGGGTTTGAAAAGGATTTGGGGCAATGAATCCAACCAAGTACACAGGAAGACTGCAGTGGGCCTTAGGCAGGGTTAACTCTAGGGCTGTATACAATTGTAATATGGATGACTGTAGTTAACAATAATATATAGTTCCAAATAGCTAGAGGAAGATTATAGAATGTTCTCAGCACAAAGAATCTATAAATGTTCAAGATGATGGATATGCTAATTACTTTGATCTGATATCATTATACAATATGTATTGAACATCATTCTGTAGTCCGTAAATATGTACGATTATTATATGGCAACACTAAAAAAAAATTTAAAAATAATAAAAGTCATAAGAGGATGCAGCAGTGCGCCTGTAGTCCCAGCTTCTTAGGAGGTTGAGGCAGGAGGATCCCTTGAAACTAGGAATTTGAGGCTATAGTACGGTGTGATTTTATCTGTGAATAGCCACTGCACTGCAGCTTGGGAAACATTGTGAGGCTCCAGTAATAATTATTATCATTATAATTAGCAACCTAAATGTCACAGATACTGACTAAGCAGTATGGACTCTGGCTCAGAGTATAGCTGAGCTATAAACACTTGGTAATAGCTACTTAGCTTGAGCTCTAGAAATGGCTGCAGATAGGGCCTTAGATGCTCTCAGGAGTGATTCTGCCTCTTTGTTTTCTTATTTCCACCGCAGAGTGGCCTCATCCCTGCGGCAGAGGACAACACAAGAAGCTCACACAGAAAAACTATTTTTGGAGAGAGGTTGATTTTCTTACTTTGTTTTATTGAAGATTTCCAGGGAAGGAAGAAAGTATTGTCAAAAAGATCAAATAATGATGTTCATCATAGTAGGTTTGCCATTAAAGTTTTAGTAAGGTGTTTTCCCCAAATATAAATATAAAGAGGACATCTAAGATTCCAAATGTTTATTTTAAGCAATAATTTATTTTGGTAGAGGCTAATCTCGTCAAAATATCCATTTGTGCCTCTCCATCTCCCAGACTGCCTTGCAGTCAGATTAGGTCCACGTGAATGGCTTGGCCTCGGGGTGATCTATGAAGGGCTTGAATGAGTCGAGGTTGAGCCATTAGAGGCTTGTGCACTTTCTCCTTCTCTCTGGAGCCCTTCCACGGAGATTTGGGGGCTTCAGTTTGTGGCAAGGCCACCTGTTCTACATCAGATAGCATTAGACTATACAAAGGCAACACACTTCTACCGGAGCTCCCGAAATTCTTTTTCCTATTGTGACACCTAGCATTAATCACCCCAATAAATAAATCTGTTTTTAATGTGGTTTCCTGGAAGAAACAGAAACTTTGGTAGCTAATTTGGATAAAAATCCGAGCTTTGCCATTTATTATAATGCATTCTTGCCGGGCCAGTTCTTTGGTTTCTTTGAACCTCGGTCTTCTTACCGGTAAGATGTGGATGATAAGGTTGCTGTAAACACTGAAGAAAATAAAATAATGTATAGAAAAGCACTTTTCTGGTGCCTGGTGTAGTAGCTAGCATCTTCATGGGCCAAGCATAGGGAAGTAAGTTTTTTTATTTATATTAACATACTAGTTTTTAATCTTCAGAACAAGATACATCTTACTATCTTCAAACAACACCTTACTATGACTGTGACTATAATTGTTATCACACGCAGTTTAACAGAGACATAGTAACTGGTGGTTTTATCCCAGGTCATGTGGTAGGAATCTAACCGTAAGTAGTTCCGTGCCACAACTGACCCCCTCAATCACTGCCGGAGGGAGCATCTTGAACTATTTATACTTACCATGCTCTGACATCAAAGCTGTAGGTTTTCCCCTCATATCAACAAATTCTCCAACTCTCCAGATACCAACTGGGTGTCCAACAGTTCAATTCAATTCAATTTTAATGTTAAATACTGAAAATTAGCACAGACCACTCAGGTTCTGAAAGGTTCCAGACCCAAAGATAAAAATCATTTTGAGATAGGAGACAAAAGGAAGGCAGAGATCCAATTCGTGCAATCAAAGTGGCTTTTATTACCCCGGGAGGGCAGGTGGGGTGAGATTCCTGACTAGGGAGAAATCCACCATGGGCCATGGCAGATAGGGACTTACAGGGCTATGGCAGCCAGGACTGGTCTGTCCATAGCTTAACCTGGGCAGGTAGGTGGGACAAGCTTAGGGAGGTCTGGATTGGTCATTTACTATTTCCTGGGAGGGACATGCTTCCCAGGAAAGGGATCCTTCCTGCGGGGGTCAGTAGCTTGACTCTATCAGGTGCTGTTCTACCACACTCGTCCTCTTCAGACAGTAGGCACAAGTTCCAGGGTTTCACCTGCACTGCTGATCACCAGGCTGTAATCAGGGCTTGGCATGACTGACTGCCCTTCTGGCGTTTGTTTACCCTGTAGAAGCACTTAAAATACCTACCAAGATTGGAGAAAATGTGGCTCTGGAGGGAACACTGGACTGCAGAAGACTCTGTGCTCATTAGCTGTCTTCTCTTAGGCATCTCGTAAGCTGTAGACCTGTATCCTCATCTGTTAAATGACAACATTAGCCCAGTAATCTAATATTCCTTCTAGTTCTAATCCTTTTTTTCTACCTAATTCCTTTGCACTAAAGCAACAATATCATAACTTACAGAGAAAGTTGTGTGTAAAAGAACATGGACACTGAAAAGAGAGATGAGAGGCTCTTTACTTTAAAAACTACGTATCACCAGGGCCAGTTGCTTCCCTTGTGTAACTTTAGCTTTGCCCAAAAAGCATTTTCTGCGTGAATACTGAATAGTTAAGGTAACTAAAGGGTAAATAATAATATCCATTGATATTATTGCTTAGACTTGCAATAATACCAATGGAGTGAGAATTCTAATGTAAAAAACAATGTACTTTAATATATGTACGTTAATGAGTAAAAGTTTATACATTAATTTAATTAATTCTGGGGAGACTACATTGTGCACTTTTACTGTGCTAATCAAATGAGAACCAGTGGAAAGGATGTGATATCCACTGTTACCATTTATTGTTGATACTTGATATACATGACACACACGACCTTACTAATTCATCTTAAACATGAGTTCAAAATGTTATCAAAATAAGTTAAATACCTGAAAGCAGGACTTTACTCAAGACATACATCTATAAGAAGGCTAGACAAATGGTTGCCTGCATCTTCCAGGGAGGCTAGAAGGCTTTCTGTGCTGATCCCTGCTCTTACACATCCACCTTCTTTTATAGACATTTTCACCAGGTGTCCTGATAGCACCAGGTCAACAGGTCCACATTAGAATTCTCTCTCCTTCCCCAGCCAGCTTCCCATTGATCTGCCCTGACTTTCTTATATCTGTCAGTCACATCATCGTTGCTCCAGTCACTCAGCTGGAAATCTTGATTCTGACTTTCATGTCTTGCTCTTTCAGACATATTTAATCAGTCAATATATCTACTTCTAACAACCGTTTCTCATTCCTATATTATGTTAACAAAATGCTTAGTAGATTCACCACTGCCCTCCTTAATGACTACTTTCCTGCAAGACATCTTAAAATGCCTTTCCAAACTGATCTTTCTCCTATTTAATAAATACAAAACTCTCAGTCAATTCCAGCTGCTTTTAAAGGAAATTCTGAACTTAAGCATGAACTTTGCCACCCCTCGCCCCCCACAGCAATCATCTTTTACTTTCAACAAGTTGTTCTATTGATTAGTTTTTGAAAGTTATTTAAACATTTGCTTAAAACGTAGAATTTAGTGGCACTTGTGCTGCATGTTGGGGCTAGAGAGATACATTAGACACAGGTTTTTTTTTTTTTATTAAATCAAATCATCGCTGTGTACATTAATGCAATCATGGGTACAATGTGCTGGTTTTATATACAATTTGAAATATTTTCATCAAACTGGTTAACATAGCCTTCACAGCATTTTATTAGTTATTGTGTTAAGACATTTATATTCTACACCCAGTAAATTTCGCATGCACCCTTGTAAGATGCACTGCAGGTGTGGTCCCACCAATTACCCTCTGTCCACCCATCCTCTGCCCTGCCCTCCCCTCCCTCTTCCCTTTCCCCATATTCTTGGGATATAATTGGGTTATAGGTTTATATGAAAGCTATAAATTGGTTTCATAGTAGGGCTGAGTACATTGGATACCTTTTCTTCCATTCTTGAGATACTTTGCTAAGAAGAATATGTTCCAGCTCCATCCATGTAAACATGAAGTCTCCATCTTTCTTTAAGGCTGCATGGTGTACATAAACCACAATTTATTGATCCATTCATGGGTCGATGGGCACTTGAGCTTCTTCCATGACTCAGCAATTAGGAATTGGGCTGCAATAAATATTCTGGTGCAAATATCTTTGTTATAATGTGATTTTGGGTCTTCTGGACATATACCTCATAGAGGAATTGTAGGATTGAAAGGAAGGTCTATTTTTAGATCCCTAAGGGTTCCCCAAACATCTTTCCAAAGTAATGTATTAGTTTGTATGCCCACCAGCAGAGTATAAGTGTTCCCTTTTCTCCACATCCATGTCAGCATCTCTGGTTTTGTGATTTTGTGATGTGGGCTAATCTTACTGGAGTTAGATAATATCTCAAAATAGTTTTGGTTTGCATTTCTCTGATTAAGGATGATGAGCATTTTTTCATATGTCTATAGGCCATGTGTCTGTCTTCTTCAGAGAAGTTTCTCTTTAAGTCCCTTGACCACCTTGGGGATCATTTGTTCTTTTCTTGCTAATATGTTTGAGTTCTCTGTGGATTCTGGTTATTAAACTCTTATTGGAGACATAACCAGCAAATATCTTCTCCCATTCTGAGGGCTGTCTGCTTGCTTTACTTACTGTGTTCCTGGCTGTGCAGAAGCTTTTTAGTTTGATCAGGTTTTGATGCTGCTTCAATTGCCGGGGCGGGGGGGTCCTCCTCATACAATTTTCACCCAAGCCAATTTTTTCAAGTGTTTTCCTCGCACTTTCTTCTACTGTTTTTATAGTATCATGTCTTAAGTTTAAATCATTAATCCAGTGAGAATCTATCTTAGTTAATGGTGAAAGGTGTGGGTCCAGTTTCAGTCTGCTACAGATCACCAGTGAGTTCACCCAGCACCATTTGTTAAATAGGGAATCTTTTCCCCACTGAATGTTTTTAATTGGGTTGTCAAAGATCAAATAATGGTAAATAGCTGAGTTCATCTCTTGGTTCTCTACTCCGTTCCATACATCTACCTCTCTGTTTTTGTGCCAGTACCATGCTGTTTTGATCACTACCAATTTATAGTATAGTCTGAGGTTTGGTAATGTGATTCCTCCTGCTTTGTTTTTATTTCTGAGTAATGTCTTGGCTATTAGAGGTTTTTTGTGATTCCATATAAAATGAAGTATTATTTTTTCTATATCTTCAAAGTATGATAGTGGAGCTTTAATAGGGATTGCATTAAAATTGTATATTGCTTTAGGTAGTATGGACATTTTAAGAATGTTGATTGTTCCCAACCGTGAACATGGTATGTTTTTCCATTTGTTAACATTTTCAGCTATTTCTTTTCTTAGAGTTTCATAGTTCTCTTAATAGAGATCATTCATGTCCTTTGTTAGGTAAACTCCAAAATATTTCATCTTCTTTGGCACTACTCTGAATGGAATAGAGTCCTTGACTGGTTTTTCAGCATGACTATTGTTGGTATATATAAAGGCTACAGATTTATGAGTATTGATTTTGTAACCTGAGACGCCGCTGTATTCCTCCATCACTTCTAAGAATTTTGTAGTAGAATCCTTGGTGTTTTCCAGATATACAATCATATCATCATCGAAGAGTGAAAGTTTGATCTCTTCTGACCCTATGTGGATACCCTTGATTGCCTTTTCATGGCTGATTGAGATGGCTAAACTTCCATTACAATGTTAAAGAGCAGTAGAGACAATGAACAACCTTGCCTGGTTCTTGATCTGAGTGGAAATCATTTCAATTTAACTCCATTCAATACAATATTGGCTGTGGGTTTTCTGTAGATAGCCTATATCAGTTTAAGAAATGTCCCTACTATACTAATTTTCTTAAGTGTTCTGATCATGAAGGGATCCTGGATATTATCAAATGCTTTTCTGCATCAATTGAGAGAATCATATGGTCTTTGTTTTTTAATTTGCTTATGTGATGAATTATATTTATAGATTTACGTATATTGAACCAGCCTCGAGACCCTGGGATAAAATCCACTTGGTCATGGTGTATAATTTGTTTCATGTGTTGCTGGATTCTGTTGGTAAGGATCTTGTTGAATATTTTTGCACCAATATTCATTAGTGATATTGGTCTATAATTTTCTTTTCTTGTTGAGTTTTTTCCTGGTTTGGGGATCAAGGTGAAGTTTGCTTCATAGAATGTGTTGGGTAGTATTCCTTTTTTTCTATATTTTCGAAAAGGTTGAGTTATATAGGTACTAGTTCCTCTTTAAAGGTTTGGTAGAATTCTGATGTGAAGCCACTTGGTCCTAAGATTTTCTTTTAAGGAGATGGTGTATAGTTAATTCTATTTCAGAACTTGATATAGGTCTGTTCAACATTTCCACTTCATTCTGGCTAAGTATAGAAAGGTGGCGTGCTTCCAAATATTGATCTATTTCCTTCAGATTTTCGTATTTCTGAGAACAGAGTTTCTTGTAATATTCATTAAAATTTTTTTGAATTTCTGAGGGGTCTGTTGTTATTTTGTTTTTACCATTTCTGATTGATAAAATTAGAGATTTTACTCTTTTTTTCCTGGTTAGGTTAGCCAAAGGTTCATCTATTTTTTTGACCTTTTCAAAAAACCAACTTTTTGATTTCTTGATCTTTGTATAATCCTTTTGTTTTCAATTTCATTTAATTCTGCTCCAATTTTGGTTATTTCTAGTCTTCTGCTGGGTTTGGGATTGGAATGTTCTTCTTTTTCCAGTTGCTTGAGATGTACCATTAAGTGGTGAACTTTCTCTCTTTCTGTTCTCTTGAGGAAGGCTTACAGTCCTATAAATTTCCCTCTTAGGACTGCCTTTGCAGTATCCCAGAGGTTCTGATAATTCATGTCTTCATTGTTGTTTTGTTCCAAAAAACTGGTAATCTCCTTCTTAATCTCAGCTATGAACCAGCTATTATTCAGCGTAAGGTTATTTAGTTTTCATATTTTTGTATGAGTATGCAGATTCCTGTTGTTATTGAGTTCAACTTTTACTCCATGATGGTCTGAAGAAAATACAAGGAATAATATCTAGTCTTTTAAATTTGCTGAGGTTAGATTAGTGACCTAAGATATGATCAATTTTGGAGTATGTTCCATGGGCTGATGAGGAGAATGTGTATTCAGTTTGTTAGGATGAAATGTTCTGTAGCTGTCTGTTAAATCCAATTGTTGAATTAGACATAGATCTTAATAAAAATGAAAGAAAAAAAAGAAGGTAAAAGCTTCCACACACAAAACTGAGTTTGCAAGGGTTAGAGATGGGGCAGAGCGAGGGCATGGAGGATTCTGGCAGAGAGGTAGAAGACATTTTCCTTTCAAAAGGTCATCATCCTAGGTTCATTTTAGTTTCAACATGGAGGGAAATGGTGCTGGGTGGGGGTGTGACATTCATCTTTATGGAGCTCTGAGCTGTGCCTGCAGTTGATGGCAGCAAGCCTAGCTTTCCATTGTTTATAACAACAAATGATTTAAAATGAATAAAAATCCCACAAGTTCTGTTATAAAATGATAATAATAAGAATAAAAAAATTATCCATTAAGTTGTTGGGCTTGCCCATCTGCATCTGTGGCCAAATTTAAGCATTTTATTGCTTAATTTAGAAACAGGTGATCTCAGCTGCCAAAAACAATTGAGAATGTCAAGTGTAGAGGGACTGTACACAGCATATGGCCTGTGGCAGGGCATCCTGAGAACAGCCCTAGCTGCCATGTTCCTTTCACTGCCTGAGAGCTAAAGGTCTCCAGCAACTTATGGCAGGGAATGATTTACCTGCTGTGAAAGAAACTTCTCATTCATTGGTGGCTGAACAAAATTATAAAAATAAGATTGTTATAAAATTCCAAGAGGCAGTCAACACACCAATAGAGGGAAATATTTAATATCAGTGATGACTGAAAAAGCAAACATGCTAGGATGGCAGTTATTCTGTTTTATAATAAAACCTTTCACAATATGAAAAATGAGTGTTACATAATTCTAGGACCCTTCTAATACCCATGAGAGAATTAGATTAGTTTTAAGCCCCAGTTTCCTTTCTCCATCAACTGAGGATGCCTTCTCCATTTCTCTGCCACCTTCTTCCTCCTGGACTTGTCCTTAATGTTTGATTCAGGATTCGGTTGTTCAGTTCTCTGCTCCTCTTGCTGGATAATCACATTCAGTATCTAATCTGGGCTCTAAATGATATCCAAGTTTACATTTCCAGCATTGACTTTGTTCCTGAACTCTGGAGTTATATTGGCAATGGCATTCTAGATACTTCCAGCAGAACTCGTGATTTCTTTTATCCAGAACTCTTCTTTCCCCAAGTACCATTCTCTACAAATGACTCAAGCCACCCGGGAGATACCTTTAATTTCTTTTTTCCCTTCCTCTTTTGACGTGCTGGCAGCATCCTGAATCCACTCATTTCCCTCTGTATCTATGGCTACAATTCGAGTCATGCCTCCACAGTCTCTCAGCTGGCAGTCTCTAAGCCTGCCACAGTCTCTAAGCCTGCCACAGCTTCTAACGGTTTCTTTCTTTTTTCTTCCTGGACTGTCCTGTTATTCTTCATATAAGCTTCTAAAGGGAGTGTTAACAAATGTTTATCAAATCATATCACTTGCTTGGAGTTAATAAAAGTTTCTGTTTATACTTTAAATACAAACACCTTCCCCTGACCTAACCATCCCCCTGCAATGTGGCCTCTCTGCCACTTGCTCTCCCCACATTTCTCCCTGCACCACAGTAACCCATGCCCCCAGTGCACTAGCCTTTCTGTTCTTGGGATACACCCTGCCTAATCTTGCTGTCAGGTCTTCATACTTGCTGTCTTTGCCTGGGGTCCTTTGCTCCTTGCCTCCATCTTTTTGGTGCTGGCTTTTTTTGAGGGATCCAGGGCTCAGCACAAATGCTACCTCATCCACCAGGATGCTTCTCACTGTCTAACCTGAGGTGGTTCCTCTTGGTCATCTTGCTTCTCTTTAATCCATTTAATTTTCCTGATGGGATTTAATGTATGAAATCACTCTGTTAATTGATACTTTTTTGGTGTCACCTGTCTTTAGCTATCTAAAACAATTCTTCACGTTTTTTGCATAATAGCACAACTAGGAAATGGTAGTACAGTGTACTCTCAGTGTTCTGTAAAATCACCAGGAACCCTGGATTAGACAATACTGACCATTGTTCCTGCAGGAAATACTGAGTTAGATTCTTACAAGCCTCTGGCCCAATATTCTCAACAACTCATCCATTACGTGTGTCTAACTTTATTTTCTCTTTAAAGACACCTTATTTATTTATTTATTTTTATTTTTATTTTTATTTTTGAGACAGAGCCTCAAGCTATCCCCCTGGTAGAGTGCCATGGCATCATAGCTCATAGCAACCTCCAACTCCTGGGCTCAAGCGAGTCTCCTGCCTCCACCTCCCAAGTAGCTGGGACCACAGGCACCCGCCACAACACCCGGCCATTTTTTGGTTACAGCCATCATTGTTGTTTGGCAAGCTGAGGCTGGGGATTCGAACCCACCACCTTAGGTGTACGTGGCTGGCGCCTTAGCCGATTGAGCCACAGGCACCGAGCCAAGACACCTTATTTAAATATACATATAGGTGATTCATTAACACCGAACTTGTAGCTGATGGCATCATAAGTAGTATTTTAGTGAAGCTTTTCTAATAAAAGGGTTTTTTGTTTGTTTTGTCCGTGAGTCACATTACAGCCTTCTTGCAGTTAGGAACATTAAAGAGAACTTTGGCACTGTGCTTTGGAGTCAATAGCAAAATCAACAACAAAATGCACAGAAGTGTGAAAGATATGTCACTAAATGGACTGCAGAAAAAATACCCATTTATAGTGTGACAGCTACAACAAGAACACAGCCCGTCATTTTGTTCGGTCTTAGTCTGGATAGTACATGACAGAGGAATTAAAATAGTCACCTCTCTGTTCATGTCTGGGAGCCATTGTGAAAATGGTTTATTGATTTGGGTATTACAAATAAATGTTGGCAAGTAGGCCAGTTATAAAATGTGGCACTAGTGAGTAAGGAAAATTGACTGTATTTGTATTGCACATTGGGGTGAATGGACTAGTGTTTGCTGCCTAATAAACATGAAGTAAGGATGTCTATTAGGGTACACAATCAGATGTGTGCCTCTAGATGTCAGGAATCTCACATCACTAGACCCCATCTCAGCCCCCAAAGAACTGAGGGGATTGATATCTTGGTGCAATTCTACCTCCTTGGCTTATTCCAACTGGAAAGGATAGGACTACTGTAAAACATCATCGCCGGGAGAACTTGCTTATCAATTTCACTGTAGTAACCCATTGTCAAGGATAAATGTTGACACATAGTATTTATTGAACAGAGAAGATTGAGTTAAATTCTCACTTTATGATGCTGGAAAAAAAAAAGAAAGAGAACAGTTTTGTAGATATATTCCAGTTTTCAGAAGAGTTGAGAAAATTTACAATAAAATTATTGTATTATAAATCAAGAGTCCTTAATAATGAATAAAGACAAAAGCCAAGTAACAAAAGAGGAAGGCAGGATGAGGAATATCTATCTATCAATTATTTATCTAATCTGTCTGTCATCTATACATCTGTCTAAACAGTAGACGGGTCAAAGTTCACTCACTTTCTCCCATATTAACACATTGATGGCTGGACAAAAAATGCTCTTATTCTAGAAAATGGCATTTGTTTATTTTGTTTTGTAAAAATTCTTCTATTTACTTTTGTTCCATTAAACTCATGATTCTATACTATACAGCTTCATATTACTTTGAAAAGGGGTGGGTATGTTGAAGTGAATAGAAAAATAAAATTGCTTCTAGCTGACCAAGGAAGGCAATTTAGCACAAGTAACACTGAGATTTCTGGTAACTAGAGTAAAGAGAAATACAATACATTGCATACCTTTCTTTCTTTCTTTTCTTTCTTTTTTTTTTTTTTTTTTTTTTTTGTTGCAGAAGTGAATAGCCTGTTTATAATGAGACTCTTTTCCTTGAGTGAAATTTGCTTTTAAGATCTTCAAACAAGGAAACTTCAGTAAGATATTTAAAAACATTGAGGAAAAACTGCTAAATTTTTTCTATTGCATTTCACTAAGTGCCATATAATTTGCTGAGTCACCTTCAATTTCTCTTATCTCACATTTAATCTTTGCCATAAATATGTGAAGTATGTACTCGTATCTCCCCCAATGTATTGATGACGAAAGTATACAGGATTCTAGGTAGATCGTCACTGGTTTTTACTGAATATTAAAAAAGTTACATCAAATCTCATGTCTTTTCAGTTTGGTGAGAAGCCAGAGTGATATACTCAAGGTATACAGCTTACTGGGCTTTGAGATATTATGAGGTTAAAGCTTTAAAATGATTTCCAGGATTTTCTTAGGAAATATTCTTCTATCTGTCCATGCCAGGCAGCAGAAGAAATAGTTTCATCAGTGCTAAGCCTGCATTAAGGAGACTAATGGGAGTAGAACTTATCTTCATAAGAAGGGTGAGACCTCGCATTCAGAATTGGTGTCAACTTGAGTGGGCGAATCTAAAATATCACTCCATTGAAAGCAGATGATTCATGGATGTGCTGAAAAGCATTTAGGAATCCTTTTCATCTAGCTCCTTTTGAAAGGCTGTTAAATTTTGCCATCATTGATATGCTGCCGAGCTGACCATGCTGAGGTGCATGTGTCCTAGGGTAAAATTGAGATTGAAGTGGACGTGACATGAGAAGCTTGGTACTTATGTGCCAGGGAGCCTGCAAAAGAAAGGAATTTTCTGTTATCAGAATGTCTGAGACACAGAGCTTGGTTGATTGAATGGCCGTTGTGAGTAAAATAGGATTCACTGTGTGCTTAGAACTCCTTCACTTCTTCATTTCCCTTCTGAGAAAATTTCTATAACCCAGACATGAACCCCAATAACTGGGACCCTTCGTCCAGACTGAGGCCTGAAATAGAATAAGATTTGCGGTGGTGATGGGCATCACCCTCTGCTCTGGAATGTAATGAGAACATGGTACGGTACAAAAGAGCCTGGGCTCTGGAACATCGAAGTCTTGGGGCTGAATCTTAAATCTTTTAGCTTTGGGCAAATTATCTGAACTTCAGTTTTTTTAATCCACAAAATGAAGACCTCTAGGACTTACTGTGATTCTGACAAAATACATACTGATTTTCATACCTTACTGAACATACTTCTGACACCAGATCTGACAGAGGGGGGTTCCCTAAATACCACGGAATTCTCCATGGACACCAGCTGAGTGTCCTGTCATTCAATTCAATTCTGATGCAGTCTACCTGGAGGTAGCATCAGTTCCCACAAGTGCAGTCAGTCGAAGCCCCAGGTTTTGACCTGTGCTTCTGACTGATTAGTTGTATATTTGGGCTTCTGCAACTTTCTCCTTGGGTTTAATTAATTTATTAGAGTGGCTCACAGAACTCAGGGAAAGATTTTATGTTATCTCTTCATATAAAGGATACACCAAAGGATATGTGTGAACATACCAAGGGAAGAGATGAGACGTGTGTGGGAGGAGGCTGGGTGCCCACGCCTCCCCAGGCACACACCCCCCCAGGTGCCTCTGTACATTTTTTCTGAGCCCTGTTCTTCTAGGTCTCAAGGGAGCCTTCATTGAAGGCGTGACTAAGTCACTGGTTATCAGTGATCATCTCCACCTCAATCCCTCTTCAATGCAAGGAGGTTGGGGGTGAGACAGAAAGCTCCAACCCTCTAATCACATGGTTCATCCCCCAGGTCACCAGCCCTCACCCAGAAGCTGTCCAGGAGTGCGCTGAAAGTCATAGCATTAGAAAAAAAAAAAAAGAAGAAGATGTTTTTATCACCTAGGAAGCATCAAGAATTTTAGGAGCTTTGTGTCAAATGCTCTTATCACTCAGAAAATTACAAAGATCATTGGAGTTTTGTGTCAGTAACTTGGGATGAAGACACAATATTAGAACAGAAGAGTCTCCTAGTGCCCTTATATTCAAGGGTTTTTTTTTGGTAATCTGTGTCAGGTTCCCGGGGCAGAGACCAAACATATATTTCTTTTTAATCACGGGATCACAGTGAGGCTGCAATGGAACGCTGTGTCTTCAATTTCGGTTATGTTACAGGAATTCAACAATGCTAATGAAATTCCACTTTCCTTGTTAAAGATTCTGGACTAATTACAAATGGACACAACTTTCCTCTCAAAAGACTTGAGATTTGTATAGCAGATGGTTTCTCACTGTGCTGCGAAACACTGATTCTCATATGTGGCCACACTCTGGAACTACCAGGCAACTTTAGAAACTACTGATGCTTGGACCTCACGTATGGGGAATCTGATTTAATTCTTTTGAGGCAAGCCCAATGCATCAGGATGTTAAAAGCTTACCAGATGGTTCTAATATAAAGCCCACACTGATGAACAGATGTCTGAAAGATGGTAATAGGGGATGCTCTGCTTATCATCTAATATATATTTATTCCTTTGTTACCAAAACTTTTACGGCCAAAGGGTCATGCTATTTTGCTTTCTCTCTCAGTTACAACTTCTAAAGCTACTACTCAGCTCCTCTCTAGACAAAGGTTGCTGGGCAAAACAATTAGTCCATTTTTTTTTGGAAAGAAGCTGGGAGAGCCCCAGGAATTATGCTTTGGGCAGACAGTAGGTCATGGTGCCAGCGAAAAAACAAATTTAAATACCAAACAGATATGACCAAAGGAGACACTGAAAGGAGACTGGAGATTTGGGGGATTAAAAAGATTTAAATGAAAGCAAAACAAATGAAAAGTTGTTTAAGAGATTACCAGAAATATTTCAAAACTGATTCTAAGAAAATCATGTAAGTCAGAAATAAAGTACCTAGACTGCAGGATGGAGTGTGGTGTGTCTGTGTGTGTTAGAAACATAGTAGCCAAAACCTAAACCATTGAACCGTTGATTGTCCAGAGGCACATTACAACGTTTACAGATTTTCCCCAAATGCTCTTAGAAGGTGGTGCATTTGTGAGAGAAAAAGCTGTTGGTAAATCACTGACACACTGGTAAGTAGCTCAAATTTGGGATTCAAGGTAACCAACTGACTCTGCTGGCTGCTTGCTGCAACACAGGAGGGCTGTTACCCTTTGACTGACAGAAAAACTCAGGAGCACCTTCTCTCCAAAATTGTCTGATTGGTGGATATTGACAATCGGGGAAGGTAGTAATCCGAAGGTCACAAAATTCCCGAAGATCATAAAAAGATGAAGGAGGAACTTTTAAGACAAAGGCATTGAATGAAAGATTAATGTCACCATGGCTGGCTAATTTTCAGCTATATCTCCTCATTTTGATTAAACATATGACATTTTTGATTAAAAGTAGGCTCATAAACTGAAGGGCGCATAATGCAAGGGTTCATGTCAGATCTATTAAGATAGAGTACAAATGTCTTAACACAATAACTAAGTAAACAAGATGAGTTACATATAACCAGTGTGATGTAAGCATTCTTAATTCTATATGAAATCAGCACATTGTACCCCATAAATGCATTAATGGAGACATGATCTACCTCTTTATGATTTAATAAAGAAAAATAAAAGTAGGCTCACAAACTGAAGAGGCAATATGAAATTAGAGTAAGATGGTTTCAGATTTACTTTAAATAATGTGTTTATTTATTTGAAATATTTAATGAATTTACTCAGATGAAAGAAGTTTAAATGATACAGAAAAAGTATTAGAAATCCATAAATAATAAAAAGTGAATATAAATTAGTTAAGTTCAAGGACATATACAGTTGAGTATTCACACATATTCACCTTTTTCATTAAAGAGGGATAACACATACGCATGTCTCATGATGTTTCTGGGAAAAAATATGAGATATTAAAAATATTATCAAGTTTGGTGGCGCCTGTGGCTCAAAGGACTAGGGTGCTGGACCCATATACTGGACATGGTGGGTTCAAACCCAACCCCGGTCAAAACCTGCCTCCCCCCCCAAAAAAAAATTCTCAAGTTTTGAAAATGGTGCAGAGTATGTTTCAACAACATTCTATGTGAATATAATCCCTTAATTTAATTATATAATTTTATCATGTCGGAAGTGTGATTGGTTTTAATGTTTTTAAGTAGATATTGGTATTATAACACTGTGGCTTGTTAATAATTAAGGCATTTTGCATACACATTTTGCATACAGTATCTCAATGTAAACAAAAAAATTTATTGATTTTTGCTATGATGCTTTGTCCAAATTGCATATGAAATCAGCACATTGTACCCCATAAATACATTAATGTAGACATGATCTACCTCTTTATGATTTAATAAAGAAAAAAAAGAATAGTTGCCCACATTTATGTGCCTTTTTACAGAACACGATCTTATAAATGATGAATGATGTGGTTTTTGTGGTTTCTAGTAACAAGTCCTGTCTTATATTTTTGTATAGTATAAATTCTATCCTATACAGGTTTGCATCAAGACCCAGCGGTCCTTGAACAACATTAGCCAATAACCGTGTAAACCCCAGGTGCAGTGAAGGTGAGCCGTCCTCACAGGCACCTTCACCTCACTGAACCTGAAGCTGCTCCTTTGGGTATTTTCCCACCTCAGTGTGAAGGAGACTGTTAGGGTTTTATTAGTGGTTTCATTATGTGGCTTTTTAAAAGAAAAAATCGTTTTGGTTTCCTCCACCATTCACAGTTCTCAGAGGACACCTTTTTCTTAAATCATGGTCCAGAGATATTTTGAATAACCAAGTGGTGTTTAGTAGGTAAAATCTCTCAATGCAACTGTAATAAATAAGTATCTACATCCTTAGCTATTTTCCCAGGATAGCCTGGACCCCAAGTCAGAGGGTTTTCCTGTTTCCACAATCCAATTGATTGTTGTTTTACAATTTGAATACTTCCATCATTTATAATTTATGTTTTGAATGATAGTTCTGGCCACCATCTTTTCATGAGTACTTGAAACCAGTTTAAACCAACTATTACAGATCCTTCAAATTTGCTTTGGAGGGGTAACTTTACTAGAATCCACACAGCCGCCAAGTGAGATAGATTGTTTTCCTCACTATAAACCATTGGGGAGCACAGGAAGGCAACCTACCACGACTCCGAGACCTTCTGTCCTCACCACCTAAGCTGCAAGTTCACTTGTACTTCCCTTTTTCTAGACACTTAAAGCTACATTCAATCTCAAATTCCCGCTGAACAGAGCTTGAGCCATTGTTTCGTGGTCTTAAGAAACTTAAAAAAAAAGAAAGAAAAAAGAAAAGAAACTGTTTTTTGATGATGGGCTTTGGTTTGGAAAGAACCAGGATCACTGGACCTAATCAAGTATGTTCCACTATCATGGCAGCGTTTACCGCAAGTGGCCTACAGAGGTCAGCTCATTTTTTTTAATTTGCCGTGACCCACTTCAAGGGGGCTTTTTTTCTGTGATGAGGATTTGGAAAGCGTACAAGAAGCTGGGCCCTGATCTTTGACATAAGATTCGCTTCCTATTTGAAAGGCCTGGAGAATCAGGAGAATGGCATGTGAGTTGTGTGTGTGCAGGAGGGCAGAAAACTGGCCTCCAAGGCAGAGTGTCTATGTGAGGTGTGGCAACGCCAGGCCTGATGGTTACGGTAAAGATTCTCCAGAGTCCAAAGGTCTCTTGATGCTAGAGGCTGAGATCTTGCTTAAGGTTTGAGATTTTGCAAAACAAGTTGGAGACATTCCGTCTGACACTTTCCATATCCCCCCTTTTTAAAGCTGATGTCTGATAAGTAACTTTTAATTACTTTTTCCTGCTTTGTGAAAATAAATACAGACCCGAGGTTTACGTGGGAGGGCTCCTCTCAGAGTTCCTCAGTACCGGGCACAGACTCGGTGCCAAGCCTCCTCATTCCTCACGCCAAGACCTCCTCTTCTGGTGACCCTGAGCCCTTTCAGAAACAGGCTGATGAAGCTTCTTTCTATGATAAGATCACCTTATCTGGGCTTTCCACAACTCCAGCTTGTATAAGCAGCCAACTGTTTTGGAGATTTCTGAATGGCCTTCACATTCTTATTAGTGACATCAGAGACCTTTTTTCTAGGAATATCCATGGAATGATCCTCAGCATCACTCCTTGGGTTTTGAACGTGGTGAGTTTCAGATGCCAGAATCTCTTAAACACCAGCACCTTCACCCAACCCTGGCACTGATAAACCGCCCAGGCAGCCTAGAGTGTCCACAGCTCCCTCAGAGTGTTATTTAAATGTTCATTTTGGAGACAAGTCTATTCATGCTCCTTGCCATGATGTCCTGAGATCTTTACCATCTCCTAAGATTCTGTGAGTGAGACTGCTTTTTCTCTTCTTTTAGGTTTTCCCAACACAAAATGGATGTCAAAAGGTTTGGAGACCACTAAAACATAGTATAATTATAGTAAATTAAAAATTTGCGAGTCAATCTCTTTCTCTCTCTCTCTCAATATACAGAGACAGAAATACAGAGAGACAGACACACACATACACACAGAAGCTTTTGAAAGCTTCATACACTCCTGCTTAGAATAGCTATGGGATTTCTGAGCTATTGATGCAACCATGATAAGACTCTTGAAGAAAGGGGAAAAAAGCACACTTGGGGATAATTTCCATGTGCCTCAGTTCATGCTAAAATGAGGTTAATCGAAGCAATCACGAAGGTAGAAGTTCTTCTCTGTCTCTTCTCACTTGCAGAAGCTTAAACAATTTTCCCCAATTAAAAAAAAATTATTCCATTTTTTAACACTATTAGAAAACATTCCTTGGTTCATTACAGTACTGTTGTAGCCGCTAAAAATGAGAACAAAATGGTTATCAGTAAGAGAATATTGAAATGAACTACAGTACATCCATCCAGTGGTGAAATGGCCTCTGCTAAACAGAAAGAAGTAGATGCGTCTTCACATCCTAACAAGACATTCTGTCTAAAATATACAGTTAGAGAAAAGTGGGAAGTGAAGAATGAAGAGGATAGTATCATCTATAATGTAGACATTAAAATTTGAAAGAAATACACAGAATGTCTGCTCACCACTTGTTTCTGGGATGTGAGAGTGTGGAGGTGAGGAGGTATGATTATTTTACTTTTTTTATTTTTAAAAAACATACACATAAATTATAGATATTTTTTCAGGTTAATATGAGGGTACAAACAGCTAGGTTACAAGGTTTGCATTTGTTAGGTAAAGTCCCTCTGGTAGTTGTGTCCTGCACCCACGAGGTGTGCCCTATACCCTTACATTGTGCCCGTTATGTGGGAGCACACCAATCCCCTGCCTTCTCCCCTCTCTCCCCTCCCTCATTCCACCTCCCCACAACTGGGATTGGATCGAGTTTTCCCCTCATGTGGGCATGCATTAGATCAACTACAAGCTTGATATTAAAATTTGGTACATTGGATATTTGCTTTTCTATTCTTGTGATACTTTACTAAGAAGAATGTGTTTCAGCTTCATCCAGGATAATACAAAAGATGTATAGTTTTCTTCTTTTTAATAGCTGAATAGTATTCCATTATATACATATACCAGTTTGTTAATCCATTCCTGAATTATGGGAATTCATTATGTGCCCTTGGGTTGTTTCCATATTTTGGCAATTGTATCTTGAACTGTGATAGACAATCTAGTACAAATGTCCTTATGATAAAATGTTTTTTGTTTTTTTTAGCTTCTGGGTGGATGCCCAACAATGGGATTGCGGGATCAAATGGGAGGTCTAATTTGAGTTATGATTCTCCATACTTCCTTCCAAAAAAGGTTGTATTAGTTTGCAGTCCCACCAGCAGTGTAAAAGTTTTCCCTTCTCCCCACGTCCATGCCAACATCTGCAGTTTGGGGACTTTGTGGTGTGGGATTTTCTCACTGGGGTTAGAAGAGATGTCGGGAGGTTTTTATTTGCATTTCTCTGATGATTAGAGATAAGGATTTTTCATATGTTTGTTAGCCATTCATTGTCTGTCTTACTCAGAGAAAATTCTGTTCATGTCTCTTGCCCAGAAACAGATGGGTTTGTTTGCTCTTCTTTTTGTTGGTTCATTTGAGTTCTCTGTAGATCCTACTTATCAATCCTTGGTCAGATTTGTAATATGCAAATATCTTTTCTCATTCTGAGGGTTGTCTTTTTGCTTTAATGGTGTCCTTGACTGTGCAGAAGCTTTTTGGTTTAATGGAATCCCATTTGTTTATTTTTGTTGTTGCAGTTGCCTCTGAAGTCTTCATAAAATCTTCCTGTAGGCCGACATACTCAAGAGTTCTTCCTACACTTTATTCTAGGTTTTCAGCACCATTTGTTGAATCGGGCATCTTTTCCCCAGTGTACGTTTTTGTTTGGTTTATCGAAGATCAGATGGCAATACGAGGCTGGTTTCATCCCCCGCCCGTCTTTTCTGTTCCATATGTCTCTGTCTCTATTTTTGTGCCAATACCATGCTGTTTTGATCCCTGTGGACCTGTAATATAACCTAACGTCTGGTTGAGTGATGCTTCCAGCTTTGTCTTTATTACCAAGAATTTCCTCATTAATAAAGGTTTTTTTTTTCTAGTTTCATACGAAACAAAGAACTATTTTTTCCATAAATTATTTCTGTAAGGTGTGAAAAATGGGGTTAATTTTTAATGTTGAAACAAATATTCCTCTATGGATTCAGGTTTTCATAACCCAAATGCCTAAAGAGATTTAATTTCTAATTACAATCGCTAAATTTGCTTAGAAATAATGTCTTCAAGGGCAGAAACTGTATTTCTGGTCTACCAAGAATGAAGTACAGGGTTTTGATCCTAACAGATTTTTGGTAAGGGCTGTTGTAATTCATTAAAATTGCCATTGCCCCACCAAGCACCGTTCCTTCAAATATTTTCCCCTTGGCATACGATTTTAGGCATTTGTCCAGGCTGATCTCTGATGCTAATCTAACCCTGAGTATTAGCAGATGATAAATAAGGGAGATTTCAAATGTTCATTTATCAGTATGGAATTTGTTCTTGTGTATTCTGGCAAGTCTCTGATTACAGTATTTGTATAGTCTAACTACCATGCGTGTAAAGGCAATGTGAATTGACATGCATTCTGATGAGCTATTCGCAGCTCTTCAGTCTGGAAGTCAAACTCAATCACATAATTACTCTGAAGATACCTCTGCTTTTAAATGATCTAATCAGTCCATCAATACACTGAAAACTACCTCTAATTTTCATACAGTGAAAAATGAAAAGCCTATTAGATGACTAATGTATAGCCACAAGGTAAGAGGCAGACTATGTCTACTTCAGAACATTTCTCCTCTTTTTCGGACAGGTGACAGGAACAACATCTGTTGGTCGTGGCATGATGCCATTGGCAAGTGATCTTTCCAGGTTAATTATGGGATGACGTGCAGCTCTTCAGTCATTTAACTGTGCTGCATTATGAGAGCGTCAAGGAGGCAGATGTTCCCCTAAAGGAATCAGGAAAGGGCGGGGATAACTTCATTGTGCACTGACAAGAACTCAGACCTCTTCTTGCCAATAGAATTACTAGACGAGCTGAGATGTTAGCGGTTCAGTTCTTGAATGTGCTATTGGTAATCGATCATTTGATGGACACAGGAAGGATTAATATCAGATGGTGTCACTGACATTTCTAATTAGAACATCAGAACATCATCGCCTTAATTACTCCCCCCAGGAGCATTCCAACAGTAACATTTAAAAGGAAACTTAGATGAAAAATGAAATACACAACAGTAGTTTAAGTACACCTTTTGGCATGTCTAGGATTTCTGCAGCAATAGATTTTAACTGTATTCTCAGTCAGTAACATTATTACCATCAGCTGTTTGCCAGTAGCTATAGGCACAATTTCTTTTTTTTACTGCTCACTGGACCCGAGCCTACGCAATTTAGTGTGCTTGGCTGTGGCGCCTCTTACTTTCTTAAAACACTGGGCTTTCCAATTTCCAAGAATGTTTATGGTATCAGAGTAATTTGAAACAGGTGTTCAAGCCTCACGCCTCTGCTGTGTAACAGAAGGTTTATATATTTGTCATTATATATCGGGGCAGACCACAGCACTCGCAATGACCATCTGTCACAAAACGCGTGTTGTTTACTGAAGGAGAAGATTTTTCACCACAAACTTTTTTGAAAGTAAAGGGATAGACTCCCCACCCTTTTGTGTCCCTTACTCATCATTATTTTGGGCAATAGCAAAAGAATTACTTTTATTTCTTTGCTTGCAGAATATCACCAATGAAAGAACATTAGAATAACACATAACATTTCTGCTTGGTTTGGTTTACGAAATTGTTAGCCCCAAATCTGAGAGAGCATTTAGCCTGTGCATTTTCCCCAAAGGAGTAATATTGTAGCCTATATACTTCCTTCTTTGTTTCACAGCACTAAACAGCCTGGGCTTGAAGTACTAGTTCTCTTTGCAAAAATCTGAGCTCTGGAGTCATAGTTGCCAACTCATGTGCCCACGGGGACCAGGAGAGTAATGTGAATTAGTGAATCTGCCAGAATAGCAATTGTGGCAAGCTGGAGAGAGCCCATCCATCAGGAGGGAGCAGCTGATAGATGTGCTGACAAGTGTGGTACAGAAATGAAGGCCCAGCACCATTGGATCTATCAATCTTTCAGAAAAGAACTAGAAATCTGGATTTTACAAGCTATCTGCTAATGTTTAAACACTAGCATTGCATTTTTAAAAAAATGTAAATGCGTTGTGGGTCAACCAAATATATAGTCTGAGGTCTGCCTATTTAAAACCTAATGCTTGACTAAAAATCTCCTGATTAAAATAAAAGATCTTCTTTCAGAGTTGATAAGATATTTTGCCTTGGGGTATACACACATGATTTATTTTAGCATTTTAACAAGAATTCCAGAGCTAGATATCGTCTTATTAGACACTTGGTAATAATAGTGGTAGCAATGCTGATGATGTTTGAGCTCGTCTTGTTGGTTGGCAAGTGCACTCTGAGGTCACGTTCACAGCTACCCCTTCATACATTTCCATATTGTAACATAACTTGGGCTTGGAAGAAAAACAAAGATGGGTTAGAGTTAATCCTGGAACTACAACGTCGGGACACTGTTCAGGAATTTGGGAGATTAATACAAATCTATCATTTTAAAGATGATCAGGTAAAATGTATTTTTTTATCTACTAAATATTTATAGATGCCTGCTATGTGTTAGGCATAGTTCAGTTCATTTCTTCAACAGAATATTCACTGAGTGCCTACTATGTGCCGAGCATTATTCTAGGAACGGAGGATACAGCCATGAGAAAATAATAAGACCATAATGTTTGGGTGCCACCTGTGGCTCAAAGGAGTAGAGCGCCCGCCCCATGTACTGGAGGTGGCAGGTTCAAACCCAGCCCCAGCCAAAAAACTGCAAAAAAAAAAAAAAGACCATAATGTTTGTCCTAATGGAGATGTAGGTGATAAGCAGTTGGCAAAATAAACAGATAAAATATATGTTAGACTGTGGCAGAGGCTATGGAGAAGATAAAGCAGAGAAGGCCACAGGGATCCAGGAGAGGAAGGACTTTAGAAGCACAGAATGATGTCACGTTGGAGCCTGAGTAACTGGGTGGATGGAATTGCTGCTGTTGAGAATGGGAAAGATGATAGGTTTGGAGGAGAATATCGGGAACCGAGTTTTTGATGTGCTGAGTGTTTAGTTAAGGCAATGTCAAATAGGTAGTTGGATTTGAAGGGATATTTCCAAGCTGGAGCTTTAAACTTGAGAGTGACCAGAAGGCATTTAAAACCATGAGGTTACAAGACAAGGATGCATAGAATTCAGCTGGTCTAGGTGGGGCCCAGCAATCCAGGATTCAGAAACAGGTGTTCATTAGCTATGTTTTACCAAACATCGTGATGATATCACAGAGGTGTGATAGCCTGTCCTGGTGGGTCAAAGTCAGGAAATGCAGTATGGGGAGCTAAAGAGAAGTAAGGGACTAGAAGCTCAGGAGAACAGGACTTACAGGCAGTAGATTACTAAAGTCAGGGCACACTTGGTGACAGGGCACACTTGAGGGAGCTGATCTCACCGGGCCCTTTACTTATCCCAGGCACTGAGAGGCAGCTCAGTCTGTAGGTGGGGTTGAGTAATCGCGCATGCCCAGGTAGAACATGTGTGACTGGGAGTCATGCAGACCATGCTACAGAATTTGTCTGCCAAATCAGCATAAAGCCAATCCCAGATCAATGGAAAGATAATCAAACGTTGCTCTATTAGCTAGACGGCCTGCTCAAACTGGCTCATACGTCTGCTGAGCTGTGTGAACGGGACAACTGAAACTTTTCCATCCACACTGCTCAGCTCTTAGCAAACACCCAACTTCTTTGCAGGCAGGGTCACCATTTGCTAAGTGTATGCAGGTGGACCCAGCAGCACAGACACGGACACAGATGTACAAGGCATTTATGGGGATAGTGAGCTCTTAAAATCTTTACTGCTGATATTTTGTGTATTTTCCATAAAATCTGTGGTTTTTTTGTAAGATAAGTAGATATGGTTGAACTTTATATCCTGGAAGAACACTGCAATTTGAATTTTAGTTATGATTTTTAAAGTTTTCAGTAACTCTTTACAAAAATGGTTTGTTATTCCTTCTGCAATGCTGACTCCAACAGCAAACCCTTGACAGCTCTAGATTGGAATGGGCTTCCCCCTCCATCTTAGTGTCACCCTGGGCTGGGACTTTGCTTAGCCTGAGGCTGGGGAAAACTTTTGTAGAAGGAAAAAACATTGATAATGAGCTTGAACTATTCATAGTTGCCCCTCCCATGCAATCTGCTTGGATTGAGCATTTTTTTGATCTTAAAACAGAAAACTTTTTCCTTCAGCTTCAGGCCTTATACATGATTTCAAGTTCTGAACCTTTTCTGTGTATAGTATGGAATAGTTTTGAGTCTTTACTACTTGAAGGAGCTCATTTAGTGCACAGAGCAACGCTGTGATCTGCTTCCGTTTCCCAGCAGAGCAGCTCCCAATTTCCTGCAGGGGTGAAAGATATTCTCCCTGGCCCTCTGCCTTCTCAGGGGTTCCCTTCTCTTCAGAAGATTTCCTTCCATTGTTTGCAAACTCTTTTCCTCCTTGCTGAATGAACAATCTTGTCTAATATACTAATATACAGTTGTATATCCTGAGCACTTAACATTTTCCCACATAATGGCATACTGTCTTGACCAAAATTTAAATTTTGCCCTTCTACTGAAAGGCATCCTCTTTAGCCGTGTTTTTGTTTTCTGTATTCTTGAAATTATAACATTTTATATTGATAAAATATTTATTTAATCAGAAATGATTTTGTAATGAACTAATGACTCATGAAAATTAGTCCTCACTCACAAGTACCTCTTTGCTCAAAACTAGCATCTCTGGCCCATCATGCCAACATTTTGATGGTCAATCATTTGGGAAAACTTAAGGTAATACAAAATGAATTAAAAGTAAATGATTATAAAGTAAAATTAACATTTATGTAAAAGGTACAGAATTTTAAAAAGGTACAGGATAAAGCACATAAAAGTAGCACTGGTAAATTACTCAAATCAAAACAAAGCCATAGGCAGGAAGAGTCTGAAGTTAAACCAGATGACATTGAAGGCATTAAAAAAATCACTGAAGATGAGAACAAAACAATTATATTAAAAGATAATTATTTGACTTTGAATAGATTATATGAGGCCCTTGGGAAAATTAGTGGAGCCCGTGCATGCATCTGCAACTGACCGTCATTTGTATTGTGCCGTGACGCTTTAGTGAGAAGGCAGTTCTGCTGTGCTACCAGTATTTTAAAAACCAGCCTGCCCATTGGTACAGTGGCAAATGTAAAATTGCAGTAATAGTGATGATGTGCCTGGATGATAGGGAGCTTGTGAATATTAAATGAGAAGTATACTGCTCTTAGGAGACCAGCTAGCACCTTTTAAGCACCCAATAAATGTTAGTTATCATGATTTAAATTAACAGGATTCGGTGATCTGCCGGATTTGGCCAGTGAGAACAAAATAGGTTTAAGGAGTGAATCCAAGGCCTGGACTGTCTTCCTTATCACAATAGCCACGTAATGGTTTTTGTAATTGTCCTTTACGGAAGTTCTAATACAGTTCTTTATGTCCTTGCCTAACAAATGGATCCTCATGATGGACGTGCCACACCCAGTCCCTTCTCCCATGACCTTGTGCCTGCACGTCCCTCTGCTGGGAAGGCCTAAGCCCCAGCTGCCCACTGTCGAGTCACGGCCAGTCCTCAGGTCTCAGCTCAGTGTCGAGTCTTCAAAGAAACCTTTATCCTGCTCACTACCGCCGCCGTCTCCACAGCTCTTACCGAACTCTACATGTACCTTACGAGTTTTCCCCTCTAGCTATAAGATCTATGGTAGCTTGGTCTGTATTGTTTATTTCTGCATCTCCACTGTCTAGGAATAGTCCCTGGCAGAAAACTGATGATCAAAAATAAAATGTTCAGTTAATGAATTAGTGTTTAATTTTCTATGCTTTTGAATAGTAAACACTAGAATGAATATTAGAACAAAGGCAACCAGTGGGGTGTAGAAATGGGGGTGGGAATTGGGAGTTAGGGAAAGTCTTGTTTATCTCATTTTTTGTGCATCCCATTCCCCTTCATTTTATTAAAGTGCTAGTGCTGAGGAGAATATATTTAATAGCCTTGTAGTAAAGGAGTGTAGAGAATCTCATTTATATACAAGGTCATGAAGACAGACATTGTTAATACCAGAAGCCCACAGAGGACAAAGTTCATGGTGTCCCACCACCTCTCTTTTTTACTAAATTCCAAAGTGGTGGCATGATCATAAGGCATAAAATGAGTTGGAGTCAGAGATGGTAGATTTAAAATAGTGATCCCTGGATTCTCTAGCGTATGTTATTTACATTATATCACACCCATATTCATGTATGTGTGTATATTTCAGACACATATTGTTTGAGCTACAATGATGTGATCTTTGAGTTATGTACTAACATACTATATACTCAGACCTGTATAACACTAAGCTATGCTGGTAGGCACCACCAAATGCTTTTATTTGATGATAATTTTGTAAGCCATACTCACATCAGCTAATTTCCACAAAATAGATATTATCTCATTGAAACGAATGTGAAAATTTTTCGAATTTTGCTCATTGAAGATTTCTTAATATAAAGGGAAAACTTATTTGTATTACATAGGTGGTATTTTTATTACATAGGTAATTTTGCGGTAATGGGGTTTGTTAAAATTTATTTGACACTAATTATTTTATGGTGGTAAACCTGCTGAATTCGAATGAATTAACCATATTGGCTCCAGGAAAAATCTGGATTCTCACTGGAAGCTTTTCCTAATTTAAATTGTATTTTGGAAATTATGATCAAAGAGTTCTGAGCTTTTCTTTGTTATTTAACTTAAAACTTTTTTTTTTTAATTAAAGTCTTCTGGGGAACCAAGTGCCTACTCCTTCTGAACAGTATTTTTTCTCAGTGCAGGTAGCAGTAGATTCACCAGGCTTATTCAAGGTCAAATGGCTTTGAAAGGAATTAGTGACCTGAAGATTGGTTAAGAAATTAGATGTTTCACCCTAAACCTACTTTTCCATTTATAACCATTATAGGCTTTGCATCATTCCTAAAGTGCCCTTTCTAAAAATTGTTTCCTCTAGGGAAGGCCTATAGCTGAAATTACTGACGAATTCTTGTTATATTGCTATTCATGGTCACAGAAATAAGAAATGCAGATCCCAAGAGCTTCATGTGGTTATGGAAACCCATTAGACTAACTCCCTCTTACTCAAAACTTGGGTTACAAGATGGTTGTTATTGTTTCTTTTTTTTATCAATCCAGCTCTGTTGATGAAATGCCTTCTTATTCACTTGCTCTTATTCTTACTATTAAGTCTATTCTTTAATTTGTGCTACATACAAGAGTCACCTTTTCTTAGTTTTTAATCTAAGTTTCAAGTTTGAGGTATAATTTTAATTCATTAATTAAATCAACAGAAATTTCTAAATGGGAAACATTACTATACGCGTTAGGCAAATGTAACACATAAATAAGAAATCATAGCAATATGGACACCTGAAAAGTGATGTATCCATCTATTACCACAAGAATGCAATAAGAAAAGGTATTTCTTTGCAAAAACGATGGGCATGTCTTTTTAGGAGATGGTCATGTTGAACACTGGAGGATTGGTAGAACTCACAGGCAAGGATAGGTTGGATTGCAGAAGGTCTGAGGGGAAGGATCTCTCAGGACACAGAAAACGACATCACAAAGCCAAGGCCTCAGAAGCAAAGTTCTTTCTGATCCTCCCCTGACCTCCTTTCAGTCCCATTCACCCCAAGGCAAGTCACAGACTCTCAAGTCCCTCTTGCCCAATGCAAGTCATAAAAACCAGAACCCCTTGTCTCCAAAGTGAGACACAAACCTAAAAATATTACCGCAATTTCCCCTTTGTCTGTGTAAAAAAAAAAAAAAATGGCCACAAATAAATTTTCTGATATATCAGTTCTAAATTTCTAAATATAAAGAGGGTAAAAATGTCTTTGTTACATGCACAGATGCTCGAGTCAGGGCCATCTATTACTGTGCTCACCACCCAAATGGTGTTAATTGTACTTGTTAGGTAGGTTTTTATCCCTACCTTCCTCCTACAACCTCCTTCTTAATTTCCAGTTACTTTTACTTTCCTCTGGTGCCCATGTGTGCCCATTGATTAGTTCCAACACGTTAGAGAGTACATATTGTGGTTTTTTTCCCCATTCCTAAGATATTTCACAAGACTGCGGTGTCCAGTTCCAACCACATTGCTGCAAAGAACATTATTTTTTTTTTCTGGCTGAGTAGTACTCTGTCCTGGGGAGCTGGTATGAGGAAGGAGACCTCTAATGACCCAGCACAAGGAAGGAGTAGACCTGAGTAGAACTGGTGGGAAATGAAGAAATGAAGCCAAGAGAGACAGGAGGCAAGAGATAGGATGGCGTCATGAGGGCTGACGCAGCTGATGGCTGCAGCCAGCACCTGAACCGTGCAAACAGCTTTATTTATACGGTGTCTTAAGGTTGGGTAAATCTTAACACATGGGGTAGAGATCAACCTTGAAGAGGAAAACTGTGTGTTTGACAATAATAAGCAAATTATGCATGGGCTACGTGACTTCTGGCAGGTGGAAAGAAAGTTGTTAAAGGAGGAAGAGTTTTGGGGGTTGTTCCCTGAACATTTCCCAGGCTGTGGGGGCCTGCCAAGCCACAGCCCACTCTCCACATTCTGTATACCACATTTTGTTAATGTACTTGTGAATATGGACACTTAGGTTAATTCCACATCTTTGCAATTGTGAATTGTGCTACAATAAACATTTAGTTACAGGTATCTTTTTGATAAAATAACTTCTCTTCCTTTGGGTAGGTACCCAGTGAGATTGTTGGATGAAATGGTAGGTCTACTTTTAGTTTTTTGAGGAATCTCTATGTTCTTTTCCATAAAAGTTGTACAAATTTGCAGTCTCCACCAACATTTTAAGTGTTCCTTTGTCTGTGTCCAGGCCATCCAGCATCTATTGTTTTTTAATGTTTAAAAAGTAGCCATTGGCTTGGCACTGGTAGCACAGTGGTTTTGGTGCCAGCCACATACACCAAGGCAGGTGGGTTCGAATGAAACCCAGGCCAGATAAACAACAATGACAACTGCAACAAAAAAATAGCTGGGTGTTGTGGAGGGCACCTATAGTCCCAGCTACTTGGGAGGCTGAGGCAAGAGAATCACTTAAGCCCAAGAGTTTGAGCTTTGATGCCATGGCACTCTACCGAGGGTGACATAATAACACTCTGTCTCAAAAAAAAAGCCATTGGTAAGGTGACATCTCATTGTGGTTTCAATTTGTATTTCCCTGATGATTTGTTATCCTGAACTTTTTAAAAATGATTATTGGCCATTGTCTATCTTATTTTGAAAAACTTCTGTTCATGACTTTTGCCCACTTTTTTATGGGGTTATTTGTTCTTTGATATGTCTTGTTTGATTGTAAAATATAAGACACTCATTCCAGGAAGGGCCCTGCCCCACATCTGGCCCACATCTGGAAGGAAGTAAAGTTGCCCAGATAGGTCCAGAAGAATATAAACAGATAGGCTTTTTTAGATTTGCCCATTCAGTCTGTTACCATCAATTCATATACTTTTTGTCCAATCACATTTCTACTTGGCTGTCTCTTCTTCATCAAAACTAAACATAAAATAAAACAGCTTCTACTGTACTTTTGAGTCTTCATTCTGAAGGCTCCCATGTCATGCAAAATATTTGTTATCCTTAACTCTTGTTGTCCTGTCCTTTGTCATAGGGATATCAGCTGTGACCCTTAGAATGGAGAGGAAAGGCTTGAGGTGGGAACATCCTACTGAATTGTAAATTAAATCCAAGGAAAGATCCTGTTGTCCACACAAAGTAGAGTATAAGGATTGATACAATGTGGATCTGGAAGGAGAGGATGGGAACTGGTAGTACTGTACTTGAATACCGTGTTCGCAGACATTATTTAGTGGGTTGTTGAAAGCCAATATACAGTGTGCTGATCCACTCGGTTATTTATGGCATTGCTCTGTTTGTCTGGCATGTCCTTATGTTTCCCTCTTGCTCTGAGAGGCCCAGAAGTATAAATAACTCTTAATAATGATTCAGAGAAAGATGAAAAGGAAAGATAGAGGCTATATCAAGCTTGCACAGGAATTTACATCTAACCTTGTCACCAATTTAGTTATTTCATTTATATATAGGATAGATATTTCGGTTTGACCAAGAAGATAAATTTGACAGGAATAAATGTACACTCTTGTATTTAGTTCATGTAAGTCAATGGCAAAGTGCAGAGTAGGTTTGACAGTTACCCAAGGTAAAAAGGAATTTATTTGACCATAAACTAGACAAAGAGTAATGTGACTGCTGAAAAACCACAACATCTATAGTTTCATAGGTAGAGATACATTAACTGGAATGAGTAGTAGATTCTTCAATTTGTTTGGAAAAAACCCAAAATCATTTCAGAAAGACTTGACATTTACATATATTCACATATCATATTAGTGATATCTGTGGTTAAGAGCACAGAACTGTTAAGTAGTTGGTAGTTGGAATGGCTCTCCTAGGAGGGGCGACAGGGTGGGGTTGCCATCTCTATGCTGCCCACCTTAATTCTGTCCCAAGTGATTCTTACACCTGAGGAGGACAGATCACCCTACAACTCTACCAGTCATAACTTAGCCTACCAACTGCAAAAGGATGCAGAGGACACTCTAGCCCAGCAACAGGTGTGATAGCACCTTAAATGTGACCTAGGACAGCCTTAAGGCTAATGATCATGTCATTAGCTAACATCTACATTTTGTCTGCAGCCCATGGGCTCTTAGAGAGGCTCATGAGCTCTCTAACTGTGTGCAGTAAGACTCTGGTTCCAAGGCAACCTCTGAACCACAAGGTGAGCCCAGCCCAGGTGGTATAAAAGAGAACCACCAGCCACAACCTGGGCCACTTTGCCTCTTCTTTTTTGTGACAATGGGGGCTGGTTCCTTGGCTGTCATGAAGGCATCCTTCTCTGACAGCCTACACCCTGCTCTTTCTCTGTAAACCCATCTTTCTCTTCCTCAATAAATTTCATTTCATGCTCGCCTTACTTTAGGGTGTCTGGTCAATTTTCAACAGAGAATGCCCCAAGAAGCGAGGACCCACGGAGCTGCCTGGAACCCCGACATCTTAGAAAGCAGGCAGTTGCCTTGGAACCCAACAGAACTCCATAATAATGCCTTATTTATAGTGAACTAACCTGTTTGATTAAGTTGTACCTGCTGAAGAACAGAAGTATGTATATCACAGAAAAAACTACTATTTAGATGCGAAAAGTTCTAAACATTGAATTCTGACTGATTTTAGAAAGACAGCCCCCAAGTCTATTTTCTCTAGGGATGCCTTACAATTGAAAGAGTTGATTAGCTTTTGTTGTTTTGCTATTCATATCACAAAAGCTAGAAATTTAAATCCTAATGGCTTAGAAATGATTGTGGAAGCCTATTGGTAAGTATTTTTCCTATCTTCCTCAGAGAATTGTTGAGAGAATTCATGAAACCACTTTATATGCTGTGATGCTTAAAAAGTGCAAGGTTTTCTGATTAGTGAGAGGCCATTGGTGGCTCTCTTTTAGCTTTGGATACTCAATAAGTCTGTCAAAATCAGACTGTGGCATGCTCAGCCTTTTCTGAAAGTCTTTCTTCCCCGATCAATGTTGCTTGCAAATAAATAAAGTGTTGAGTGGGTCCTAAAAGCAGTCCCAGAGTGACACGTAAGAAGCACCCAGGGTAGTTGTAAGAAGACAGATATCCTTTCAGATTTGTGGAGTCCAGATTTCTGGAGGTGGGTTCCAGCAATTTAATTTTCAACAATTAAACCAGTGATTCTTAACTGGGGGTGATTTGTTCTCACTCTTGAAAGAGCTTAAGAAATATTGCCCCCAAATATGACTACTTGGTATAAAGAATATTTTGAACTGAAGGTCACTCAAGGTCAAGAAACATTGGAAGAGGCCTTCCCCTCTGTCAGCATAAACTGAACTGGACTGATCAGAGATCAAAGGGGACAATTGACTCCCCTTCCTGTCATCTCAAAATATGCTTTCCTAGCAAGTACCATCTATCATTGATTCTTCATTATTTCCTTTGTTTTTTCACATATTTGTTTCCAAAACTTATTTGCAAGGGTCATTATTATAAAGGTAGAAAGATGTAAAACTTGAAACCTAATATTATAATTAGAATGAACTACTTTGGCCTTATTTCTGGATTGCATTTTTAAAAGTTTCCTTAATTTTAGAATTAATTCTTCTATTGGAAAAATAGTAATCAAGATGAGATTTTTCAGCCAAGGGCTTCTTTTCACATGTAGCAAAACTTTCTTAATTTGTACAGTCTGAAAGGTTAATCTGACCCCTTAAGAAGAATCAAACTTATAGAATATTGTTAAAATATATAATTCAGTTTTATTGTGTTCAAGGGCAGAGAGATATTTTGTTGATAAAATTCAGGAAGGAAGGAAGACATGGACGATATTTTTAAGTTGTTTTTATATACAGATAACAATCAGTTGTAATTAGCAGTTCATTGGCTGAATGCAAACACGGCTGTTAAAGTGGTGATTGAAACAGCAGTTGTCTTTTACTCTTCAGAGAAGAAGCATTTTCCTCCTTTGCACTATTGATTGGCTGACAAATCTATTTTATCTTATAGTAGTATCAGGGTAAAAATCTACCCAGTTCTTCTAAAATACCATAATTCTTAAAGCCCTTAGAATACCAATACACAACACCAATTTTTATTGACTTTGTTTTCATTAAACAAAAGATCATTAGTATAATATAACAATCACCTTTGTTATGTGTTTAAACCGAATTCAAATTTGACTTCATAAGGTTTCTCCAACAGATGTTCTCTCTCATAATGATTTCTACAGTGACTTTCATTTCTGAAAAGCCTTGAATCTCTAATGAAAAATTTTCAAAGTAATAAGATGGAAAAGAAGTGCTAAATTATGCTTGGAGACAGAAATTGAAATCGTTTTGGCTAAATGTATCAGGTCAGAAGTTGTCCTCCTTACTGATTGCGGCTATTAGGTATTCCCGTGGTGTAAAGAAAACCAGTTATTGATTTTTGAATTTGAATTTCTTTGAGATAATTTATTGTCTATATTATGAATCCTTATCTCTGCTAGGAAAACCCACTGTAACAAGAATCACCTGCTATTCTGATGTCTACCTAGTGTTTTGCTTAATTTACTTTACCCCTGCTCACCCAGAAACTATTATAATAGTTTTCATGAAGTGCATAATAGTGTTATGGTAGTTATAATAGTGTTCATGAAATGCATAAAATTAATGTGTCCCATTGCATGTTCATATAGTGACAATATATTTCAGCCATGTTTAATAATGGGTTGGTTCATTTTAAGCAGTATGTAGGAGACAACAAGAGTCAGACGACCTCTGAGCAAGATGATCTGCAGCTGAGGGGTGGGCCCAGGGCCATTCATCCACCCGTGCTCCTTGTGGAGAAAGAGCCCAAACCTTCAGCATGTAGTCATTTGTGAATTACTCCCCTCGCCTGAGTTGTATGGGCTCAATAAAAGGTTAGTGCAGAGGTTGCTTAGGGCTAAGAGGTGGGTAGCCAGCCTCCTACCAGCTTGTACTTCTAATCTGTGTCATGCCTGGTTCCTTCCTGCTGTGATTGAGACCAGGGCCACAAGGGCCCAAGGGGTTGTGACATTTTGGCATAGTTGGCAGGATGAGGCAGGACACAGCAGGACACAACAGGACACCAGGGACATGGACCAAAAGGGAAACTCAGAGGTAAAGTGTCAAGTGCCTTTTGTAGACAGTGGGGGGAAGTCCAAAGGGAAACTCTCTCTGCTCAGGGCAAGTGGGACCTTTGGCCAATCTAGAAGTAAGGGAAACTAGTTAAGTTGGGCCCGAGACCTGGCCAGTCCTGGGACCTGACAAGTGGTGGTAGCAGTGGGATGTGACAAATGGAGCTGTGAGCAGGATTCAGTGAATGCAGACTGAGAAGAAAATAAGCTTCAGCAAATAAGAAAAAAAAGTGAAATGGAAATATTTAGAGGGGAAAAAATATCTAAGAAAGACAGCCAACAATTTCTCATTTGGTTTTTCCTCTTCTTTCTTACGTTTTCTCTTTCCAAATTTTAACTACTTCTTCTGTGGGGAAAAAGGCCAATAAAAGACTTTAGCCTCTTCTGTGAAGTGGCTGAGGAAAAAAAAGCAGAAAAAAGTCTTCAGACAAGAGGGAAAGAGAAAAGATAGAACTGGGAGATAAGAACCTTTAGCAAACAAGTCTTTAGCCTTAGGGGTGAGAAAAGCCTTCCATAAAACAACAAAGAGAAAAGTTTGGGAATAGGTTGCAAGAGTTTATTAAGTTAGGGAAGAGAACTTCTAACTGCCTTCCCATATATATTCACCCAATGCCAGCAGGAAGTAGCTTTTGAGAGACTGATGCCCAAATCCCTTTATGACAGTTGAGTTCTATTTAAAAAGAAGTGAGGGAGATTGAGGCTGGTGAAGAAATAGAATGAGTGAAGGTTTGTTAAAAAAAAACACAAAACTAAGACTCCAGAGTAAAAAACAGCTAAAGAGTTCCTGTCCCGTTAAGGCAGTCAAAAGTTCTAAGAATCAAAAAGGAAAGATTGTAAAAAAGTAGAAGGCCGAAAGAAAGCCAGTAGAGAAAAATCATGGAAAATAAGATACAGCAGTTGAAGAAACACATGGAACAGCTTAAAGATGAAATTTAGATCATGGCAGCTGATACAAAACAGTTGAGAGATCAGATGAATAATCTGATAGTTGAAGCAGGTAAATGCTATATTGACATAACAACTCTAACTGGGCAGCTGGAAGATCAGAGTGCAAATCCCCTAGTTAACATCAAATGCCATAAATGTGGGGAGCTAGGGAAAAATCCGCACCCACTGATGAATGAAAGTTAAAACAGTTTCTTTAATATTTTCCACTTCCAACTATTTTCAGAAAAACAGTATAATTCAATTCTGTGCCATGGGAGCACTTTGCCAGCTTCATTAGACCTGTGGTGCCTCAGCATAAAACTGAGGAAATTAAACCAGACCAATGGATGATGATGGAGAATAATTAGATTAAATATGTTTGTGGAATATTAGTTTATCCTGAGTGGTGAAGGGGTAACCGACCTCTCATCAGCGTCTGTGTACTATAACCAGGTCCAGCTAAATAGCCTGGACACGGACCAAAGGGGAAGTGACACTCGAAAGCAAGTGAAGCCTTTGGAAGATTATGAGAGGTGAGAACAAAGGGAAGGAAGAGTAACTAAAAGTTACTTTTAGTAACTAGGGAACTAGTTCCCTCTTTGTGCTAGGGAACTCCATTTGAAAAAAGAGTCTGGAAACAATTAGCAAAAATTTTGCTGGAAAAGCAGCTTGAAAGCAGGAAAAACTCTGCTGTCAAGGAATTGTGAAGTGTGGGACCACTGAGGACCACGAGTAACAGCCTCTGAGAGGAACTGCCAAGGGTGGAACCGTCAGTCCACGAGTAACAGTCTTTTGAGATCTGTGAAGGGTGGATTTAGGACCACGAGTCGCAAAACCTTTGGAATAGGGAGAGAGAAATCCTTGCTTGCAAAGATTGCAAGGAAAACATTATCTTTTGTTCTTCTGTTAAGTAAATATCAAAGGAAAGTTCCTACAGTTAAAGAAATGGTAAATTTTCTCAGTTTAATAAGACCTTTATGCTCAGCACCTGTGGCTCAATCACTAAGGCGCCAGCCACGTACACCTAAGGTGGTGGGTTTGAATTCCCAGCCCGGGTCTGCCAAACAACAATGATGGCTGCAACCAAAAAATGGCCGGGCACTGTGGCGGGCGCCTGTGGTCCCAGCTACTTGGGAGGCGGAGACAGGAGACTCGCTTGAGCCCTGGAGTTGGAGGTTGCTATGAGCTGTGATGCCATGGCACTCTACCCAGGGGGATAGCTTGAGGCTCTGTCTCAAAAAAAATAAAAAATAAAAATAAAATAAAAAATAAAAAAATAAAAACT
>CAUYQV010016560.1:0-12848 GCA_963574575.1 Galagoides demidoff | reverse complement strand
TGGCTGGCGCCTTAGCCGATTGAGCCACAGGCGCCGAGCCCCTTCTTCCCCTTCTTTCTGACTGAAAGCACATGTAGTGAGAATAAGCTGGAGTCTGTCAGGCTGAGCAGATGTGACACAGTTGGCCTGGTCAGTTTAGGTCCTGCCTGACCTTCACCCCTGTCTCCCATTCTTGTTCTGCAAATTTAGCTTCCACCCTCAAGATGGCCATCCTGAGTGGTTTAGGTGGATTGATTTAGGAGATTAGCTTTTGAATTGGAATGTTGTATTAGGTCGCTGAGTTGTGCTGATTATTATTCAAAATAAGGGTTAATGTGGTCTCTGCTTTGAACTTCTAAGTATAAAACTGTGATTTTGAAAATGGAAGAACAGAACAGTCTGGGAGAGGCTACTGTCACCGTTCTCTGGAATTGCTGGCCTTCTGACAAAGTTTGGTGAATTTATCCCAGTTTCTGTGAATTTGGCTGATAGTGACAGGCAGCTGTATCCTCTTCTTCGGGTAAAAATGAAGAATGTGGCTCAGCGCCCTTAGCTCAGTGAGTAGGGAGCTGGCCACATACACTGAGGCTGGCGGGTTTGAGTCAGGCCGGGCCTGCTAAACTGTAGCAGGAAATCAACGCGGACAGAAGACTCCAGGCACCAGTTGATTAGAGGAAGTGGGTTTATTCTGGCCAGAGGGGAACTCAGAAGACTTGTGTTTCCAAAACCAAGCCCCCGACTCAATCTCCTGCCTCTCTTTTATCCACTTTTCAGGGCGAGCGTGCACATGAAGTTCATAAAACAGAGAGACATGACATCATCCTCAAGGTCCCGGGCTCAAGGGGGAAAGTCAGATTGGTCTGCGCCCTTGAGACCAGTTGGACCACCTACCCTCAAAGGCAACAGAAGTCCAGGGAAGTTACTAGATTACAATCTAGGCTCCGTGTATGTCAAGGGAGGAACATACACACAACAGAAACGCCTGCGATTTGGCTGAGGCCTACACAGGGCGGCTGGAACAGATTCTTTTAGCTCTGCTTTTACTTTCTTGCCTCAGAACAACAATGACAACTGCAACCAAAAAAATATCCAGGCATTGTGGTGGGCGCCTGTAGTACCAGCTACTTGGGAGGTTGAGGCAAGAGAATCGCTTAAACCCAAGAGTTGGAGGTTGCTGTGAGCTGTGATGCCACAGCGCTCTACCCAGGGTGACAGCTTGAGACTCTCGTCTCAGAAAAACAAACAAAAAAGCCCCCAATGAGTGCCATTTCCATATGTGCACATACGTGTTGATTGATCAGCTCCAACTGAATAGTAAGTCTATGTGCTGTTTGTAATGTTTGGAGAAAACAAGTTGTGCAGAAATAGAAAAACAGTTTTAAAATATTTTTAAGGATTTGATTCATATTTTTGAAAACTTAACAAAACTGAAGCCCTTATAGTCCCTTTTCTCATCTTATTTCTTTTCTTCCTAGAGTTAATCACTATCAAGAATTTAGTATATATTCCATTCATGCTTTTACACTTTGGCTTCATATGTATGTATTAATAAAGAATATGTAATTAATTTAATTTATAGAAATGGTAACATAGGCCAGGTGAAGTGGTTCACGCTTATATTTCTAGCACTCTGGGAGGCTGAGGCAGGTGGATCGCCTAAGCCCAGCAGTTTGAGACCAGCCTGAGCTAGAGAGAGACTCTGACTCTAAAACGAGCCAGGCGTGGCAGGAACATGTAGTCCCAGCTACTTGGGAGTCTGAAGCAAGAGGATCCCTTGAGCCCAAGAGTTTGAAGTTGTTGTGAGCTATGATGCCACAGCACTCTACTGAGGATGACAAAGTGAGACTCTGTCTCAAAAAAGAAAAGAAATGGTAATGTAGTATGTCATATTCTGAAATTTGCTTTTTTTGTTTTAGTGGCAAACAACACTGAACTTCCTTGTACTTTTGTACATATATAAAATAATTTATTTAATACATATAACATACATGATGTTAGTTACATTTATCATTTGCATGTATACACCTAGGATTCATTGCTGGGTCACAGAGCATTGTCAGATTTAGTAGTTGTTGTCTTACTCCCTTCTTAAGCCGAGCTCTTTATGTCCTATTTTCAGCAACACGTTGTTAGATTTTAAAATTTTTATAAACCTAATTAAGGTGAAACTTTGTCTTTTTATTTATTTATTTTGAGACAGAGTCTCATTATGTTGCCCTGGGTAGAGAGCTATGGTATCACAGCTCACAGCAACCTCAAACTCTTGGGCTTAAGTGAATCTCCTGCCTCAGCCTACTGAGTAGCTAGAACTACAGGCACCTGTCACAATGCCCAGCTATTTTTTGGTTGCAGTTGTTATTGTTGTTTAGCAGGCCAGAGCTGGGCTTGAACCCACCAGCCTTGGTGTATGTGGCGGGCACCCTACTCACTGAGTTACAGGCTCCAAGCTTTGTCTTATTGTTTTACTGTGTATCTTGATTAATAGAGAGCATTTTTCTTCCTTTTTTTTTGGTTATTATGATTGCCCATTTTTTGTGAGTTGCCTTTTCATATCCTTTGCCCATTTTTCTATTGGGTTAGTAGTTTTTTAGTTTTTTTCTTATTGACTTGTAAGAATTCCTTGAACTCTGTATTTTATTTCTTTGATGGTTTTTCTATGCAGTTAGTATTTTCCTCAATCTATGGCCCATTTTTTTAAGTTTGTTTATAGAGTTCTGCTTTTACAGATGTTTCACATTATTATATAATCAAAATTAATAATCTTTGTAACAAAGCTGACCTATACAACCTGACACCAAATGAGGAAAAGACCAAGTAAATCCCAGTCACCCCACTGTCTGATTATTGGCAAGTGAGCCATTCAGTGCCAGTGTTCTCATAACTGGGATGTGCTGTGAATAATTAGCAGGGTCAGTCCCTATCAGGTGTCAGATGCTCTTGCCTTCTGGAAGGAGTTTGGATAAGTCATCTCTTTCTGGCTCTGCTCCTAATGGTGTGACTTTGGTCACATTTGGAGGAGCTGAGGTTGCAGGATGAACACTGGGGAGACACCAGAAGGCCTGGCTTCCAGCTCCACCACTAATTCTATTTGAACCTTGGTTCCCTGATACCTAAAAGAGAATGATGCATCTTCACTGGGCTGTTGGATTCAAACTGGATAGGGAGAAAATGCTTTGTATGATGACAGGCAGAAGTAAGATTCTGTTACTACTAACTTGTGTGAGCTCCAATATTCATATTTATAAAAAGAGGGACAGTGCATGTTAAGGCAAACGAGACGGCACCAGCCCTCCTCTCTTCATTGTTTCGCCCATCCTTCCCGGCCTCCTTTTCACTTTTTTTTCTCTCTCTCTCTCCTTTCTTTTTTTCTTTTCTCCCCTTCCTTTTTCCTTTTGTCCATTCTCCAAATTTATTATATTTCTTGGAATACTTGTTTCCCCTTTTCTGGCTAACTTCTATTTACTCTTCAGGTATTTGTTTTTCTATGAAGGATCCTTTGGAAAGCTTTTCTTGAGCCCTCAAAGTTTGGGTGGTTCTGCCCTTTCCATGTGCTCCCCTAGTATAGTCATGACCTCATCATGACACTTATCCCCCTTATTCTTAGTGTCTGTGACACTGAATGGACTGTAAACTTGGGGGTAGGGTGGCCTCCTGTCTTGTTGATTGCTGCATCCCCAGAACCTAGTTTAGTATCTGGAACATAGCAGGTGCTCAAATCCTGTTGAATGAATCAGACTGCACAGGCCTTATGCTAGGCAGCATGGGTACAGAGATCAATGGAACATATTGATACAGGGTCCCCCCTTCAGGGCTGGACGGGGACTCCCATTTTCTAGGCCTGAGCAAGCAGACTATTTTTCTCCAAACCATACTCTCTGAGTACAGGAAAGGCAGGAGAAGAGCAGCCTGGCCAGTGTTTCCTGTGGGGAGGCCCCTCCTGAAGAGTGATGCACACACTCTGCTGCCTTGCGGGAGCTGGAGGGACGGGATTCATTTGTTAACTCATTCACTCTCTCATCAACATGGGGAAGATGTTTTCTGTCTACCAGCTCCTGACCAAGTGTAATTTTTACTCCCAAGACCTCCCTGTTTACAAGCTGTATAGAACCTTCTAGACCAGTGGTTCTCAACCTTCCTAATGCCCTGACCCTTTAATACAGCTCCTCCTGTTGTGGTGACCCCCAACCAGTCACCACAACATGAGGAACTACACTAAAGGGTTGCGGCATCAGGAAGGCTGAGAGCCACTGCCCTAGACAGAAGCCACCCCTGGTTTCCCACTTGGGTCTCCCACCTCCGCGCCAGAGGCTCTGTCACCCGTCATTCCTTCTGGATTCCTTTCTAATAAATTCTGCCCTGTCATTTACCTGTGTGGTCTGTGGATTCATTCTTTGAATCTCCGAGACCAAGGACCTGCTGCAGAAAGAAATTCCAGCAACAATATCCTTAGCTCTTAAGGAATTAAAAGTCTTGTAGGGAGGAAAGGCAGGCAAGCAAGGAACTGCAAGCGGAGGAAATCGGTTCGCAAGTATAGCTGTGGGCACGGGAAAGTTTGGAGAGGTTGAAGAAAGACTGCAGAGACAGAGGAACTGGATTTTAAAGGATAAATAAGCAGAATGTGTTAATCCGAGAAAAGCAAAGGGCTTTCCCAACAGAGAAACAGTGTTTTTATTGAGATAGAGTCTCACTATGTCACCCTTGGTAGAGTACCATGGTGTTCACAGCCCATAGCAACCTCAAACTCTTGGGCTTAAGCGATTCTTCTGCCTCAGCCTCCCAAGTAGCTGGAACAGCAGGCGCCCACCACAACTCCTGGCTATTTTTTGTTGCAGTTGTCATTGTTGTTCAGCAGGCCCGGGCTGGATTCCAACTCACCAGTCTCGGTGTATGTGGCCGGCCCGCTAACCACTGAGCTACAGACGCTGAGCCTATTTTTTTTAAATAATTAATTTGATTTGTTAAGCACCTACTATGTGTTAGGTGCTGTTGCAGGTATTGATGGCGTAACAGACAGAAAAGGAAAAGACCCTTGTGGAGGTCCCCTCCCTGCAGAGTCCTCTTCCTAGACTGTTCCATGGCCCTTTGCCCCTCTGCAGCTGTGTGGGTAAGAGCCGCAGAGCAGCCGGCGAGTCTCTTCTTGATCCAGAACAGGGTGCAGGCTGTTTTGTGTTGAGGATGTGAGGGTTTGTGTTGCTCAGTGTGTTCATCAAAGGTGCACAGCTGTTGCACGAGAACATCTTGGAAATGTGATCTGACTGCCCCAAGGCACCAGCTGGGCCTCCCCGTCTATCACAGGTCAGAATTGGACTGAGGATTTCTTTGGTTGAACACTCCTTGCATGGGTCAAACAGTAACAGTGCTATCCAAGGGAAATAACAAAGTAATAAAATGTAAGAATGAGATCAAGCCTGTAGGAAGTCTCATAAATCAGCACTTTTTAAAAAAAAAAAATTTTTTTTTTTTTTATAGAGACAGAGTCTCACTCTATTGCCCTGGGTAGAGTGCTATAGCGTCACAGCTCACAGCAGCCTCCAACTTCTGGGCTTAGGCATTTTTCTTGCCTCAGCCTCCCAAGTAGCTGGGATTACAGGCGCCTGCCACAACGCCCGGCTATTTTTTGTTGCAGTTTGGCCGGGGCCGGGTTTGAACCTGCCACCCTTAGTATATGGGGCTGGCATCCTACTCACTGAGCCACAGGGGCCGCCCAAATCAGCACATATTATGCAGACCTTTCATGGAGAAATCAGTAGAAAGAGATATAGTGTTATACAGATGTAAAAAATACAGTATTAAAAGGGTTGTAAAACTGGAGTTTCCACTTTCAGCACATTTTTGACTGATTCTTGTCTAACTGGACTCTGTTTACTTACCTAAGTTGACTTTGTATTTAAAATAAGTCCCTTCTTTAGCTAACTGACTGAAGGGACTGGCATTAGGTATTTTATTTTATTTTATCATTTATTTTTTGAGACAGAGTCTCACTTGGTTATCCTCAGTAGAGTGCTGTGCCGTCACAGCTCACAGCAACCTCAAACTCTTGGGCTTAAACGATTCTCTTGCCTCAGCCTCCCAAGTAGCTGGGACTACAGGCCCCCCACAACACCCAGCTCCTTTTTTAGAGACAGGTCTCCATCTTGCTTACTCTCACACATGTCAGCTAAGTGATCTACTAGCCTTGGCCTCTCAGAGTGCTAGGATTACATGTGCGAGCCACTGCACCCAGCACCAATTTTTTTCTATACGTTTTTCTTTTAATTATGTTGATTGTATTATTATTTTTTATTCTTTTGGAGACAGAATCTTGCTTTGTGGCTCAGGCTGGATGCAGTGGTATGATCTTAGCTTACTGTAGCCTCAAACTCCTGGGCTCAGGCAATCCTTCTGCCTAAGCCTCCTGAATAGCTGGGACTATAGGCACACACCACTATGCCAAGCTAATTAAAAATAAAAAAAAATTTTTAAGAGATGGAGTCCTCCTATGTTGCCCAGCTGGTCTCAAACGCCCACCTATAAGCAATTCTTGCCCCTTGACCTCCCAAAGTGCTGAGATTACAGGTGTGAGCCACCCTGCTTAGTCCAAACAATTTCTTTAGAACCTCTCAACAAATTCTCCTTATTTTAGCCCCCCATCCTTTTTCCCCACTGCCTCCGATTTGAATAGTATAATCCAGGTTGGCTCTGGGCTTTCCCGTTGCCAGTTTAGGCATTAGCTTTCATACCAGTCCTTTTGCTTTACAGCTTCCAAAATTTCTTTGCTGCTTTTTTCTTTCAGTTCTCCTTTCTTTATGGCTTTATGCCTTTAAAAAAAAAATCCCTCTGCTGTCACTTTAGTATGATCGTGAGATCAATAGAAAGTTAGAACTAGGCACAGTGCAGTGGCTTATGCCTATAATTCTAGCACTTTGGGAGGCTGAGGTGGGAGGATTGCTTGGGGCCAGGAGTTTGAGACCAGCCTGAACCAGACTTATCTCTAGTAAAAATACAAAAATCAGTTAGGTGTTGTGGCTGATATGTGGCATCTACCTGTAGTTCCAGCTATTAGGGAAGCTGAGGCAAGAGGATTGTTTGAACCCAGGAGTTTGAGATTGCAGTGAACTAAGATGATACCACTGCACTCTACCCAGTGTGACAGAGCAAGACTCTGTCTCCAAAAAAAAAAAAAAAATATATATATGTATATATATGTGTGTGTGTGTATATATATATATTTATTTATTTATATATTATATTAACCCAGAAACCCAGAAGTCCAGAAAACTTTTGAGTTATAGGTAAAGAGATACTTATCTATTATTGAATCTCAAACATCCACTGAAGCCAGGAAGTTAGCAAGCAGATAGCATAAGAGTTCAGATTATAGATCCTGGAATCAAACCTGAGATTGAACCCCTTGTCTGTTGTTTGGTAGGTTTCTGACCTTTTGGTATTTACCTAACCTTTCTCAGCCTTGGTATTTTTGATGTGTACAACAGAGATAATAATACAGTAGAAACTCCATAGCTAACTACCTTCCTACATTGACCACCTCCTTAAATTGACCTAATTTTCATAGAGTGGACATGTACCACATGTACGTATAAATACAGTAGGCCTAGTTCCTTATGGTGACCATCTCTGTATGTTGACCGGTTTTTACAGTCGACCTATAGGGTTCGACTGTATATCAACTTGAGTGGTCAACTTACCGTGTTCTACTGTATATCTAATTTGGGTATGTATGAACTTTAAGTACATATATATTATGGGCTTCTTGTATTGCCTACATTCTAGGACATAGTAGATGTTCAATAAGTTGAGCTAACTTAGATACCCATAAAAAAACAGCCAGTAAAGGAAGTCACAGTAAACAACTTTATCATACTCTGAATTATGAATGTGTGTCACTGAGTGCCCACGGCACACCAGGCATTGTGCTAGACACGGAGTATGTGATGGAGAACAGAATGTGAATAAGGAACTTCAAGCACTTTAGAGTCTGTTGGGAGAGAAAACAATATATAAGCACAAATTATGTATAATTGAGCTTTGTATTAAATGCTATAAAAGAAAAGAACAGAATGCCACGGGAGGGACTAACAAGGGGCATTAGTAATCTCTTAATGAGTGCAATTACTGCATGTGCCAAATCCAGACTACTATCAAAGTGGATCAGTAAAATGCACATGCCTTTTAACCATTCAGAGTAAATTCATATTAACTTGTAACATACAGGTCAAAAAGGTTATATGTATCACCTTGCTGGCAAGTCGTTTAACTCCTCTTGGCATTAATTTCTTCATCTATAAAATGGAGGTTGGGAAAATAATCTCTCAACTCAGAGTGCCTACAAGTCTATGTAAATTTAAGACAGTAAGAATATTATAAACTAAGTTATTAAGAAAGAGAACGTACTTCCCCCCCTTTAGTCCCCATTATATAGGTTTACTGAATTTAATTGTTATTATTTTTTTCCTTTTTTTTTGCAGATTTTTTTTGGCTGGGGCTGGGTTTGAACCCACCACTTCCGGTATATGGGGCTGGTGCCCTACTCCTTTGAGCCACAGGTGCCACTCAATTGTTATTTTTTTTTTTTAAGTAAAATATAAACATTGTTTAGAAGTAATAAAACCAGAAGTGAAACATCATTTCTCCCTCACCGGCCTATTCACAGAGATAACCACTAATTTGGGCCTTCTTCTCCAGCTGACCTGTCTTCATTTGTTCTGAGTATGTGACATTACACTGTCAGATGAGAAAATCATAAATGTATACAAGACTGGAAGAGAAGTGACAAAATATTAATAATGGTTAACATTGCTGTTTTCTGCTTAATTTTTCCTAACTCCTAAGAGTTTTCTCTTTCTCCACATTTGCACATATTAATTACTTTTAGAATAAAAAGTTAATTTTATTTAAGTAAAAAGTTGCAATGAATAATAAAAAAAGCACTTTATCTCTGTCTAATTCTTACAGAGAGAAGAGAGCTATCTATGTTATTAAAAATATTGTGTTGATGAGTGGCGCCTGTGGCTCAAAGGAGTAGGGCGCCGGCCCCATATGCCGGAGGTGGTGGGTTCAAATCCAGCCCTGGTCAAAAACTGCAAAAAAAAAAAAAAGAAAAGAAAAAAGAAAAAAATATATATATATATTTGTGTGTGTGTGTGTGTGTGTTGAGATAGTTCTAGCTAGTAATTATGTTTTGCTGCAACCAAATGGTCTGTGAAAACTTATTCTGTTGCCTTTAAAAAATGTGAGAGCAAGGCTATGTTTCAATTTCTGATAACCAGGTGTAAAATTCATCAAAAGAAGTTCTGCCGTTTATCAGCAAGGTATTGCTTTCTGTAAAGAGTACAGGGGCAGGTTTCTTTGCATAGAAAAATCTCTGTAACTTCTTTCGGTAATCAGTAGACTTGAGGATTAACAATCTGCTTTGGAAGAGGAATGGTGGCTCTCCAGCCATGTCTAATATTTTTCTTCTTTTTAACTTAGTTTTATTTTTGTTTTGTTAATTTTTATGAATTGTAAGAAGATTGGTAGGAGATTATCTATCTCTCTCTCTCTATCTGTATTCCCATTATTATGATCCCTTTTGGATTTCATTATAATCAAATTATATTGGCATTATTCTAGTTCCTTGAGAAGTTCAGGTAGAGTTTCATAAAGTCATGTTGTTGATGAAACTTTAAGGGACCGAAAATATCCTATGAGTGATGTAGATTGTATCAATGCCCAGGTGCCATAGAGTTTCAACCAAGATTTGTGAGTTCTAATGCAAACCAAGCACATGAACACATAATATTTATTACTCTTTTTCAAATATTTGTAGATGCTATGGGATTTACTATCATGTGAATTTATTTAAAACTATTAAATTATTTTATCAGTATGCATTTTGTTTATAAGACTTGGAATCATTTATGGAGTAAAATGAGCACTTAATCTAGAATCCACATGTTTTGATGACCATAAATATTTCTTTCATATATAAAAGGCAGGATTCCATTCTGGGTTGACCATTTAACTTGCTGTGTGGCCAATTTCTCTTTCCTCATTTAAATAAGCCTGTAATCCTAGCACTATGAGGCTGAGGTGGGAGGATCACTTGAGATCAAGAGTTTGAGACCAGCCTGAGAGACATAGCAAGACTCTATTTCCAAAAAAAAATTTTTTTAATTAGCTGGACATAATGGTGCACACCTGTAATTCTACCTACATGGGAGACTGAAGCAGAAGAATTGCTTGAGCCCAGGAGCTAAGGTTGCAGTGAGCTGGGTTTATGCCATTGCACTACAGCCTGGGTGACAGAGTAAGACCCTGTTTCAAACAAACAAACAAAAAAATAGAGATAGTTATGCAAATTCCATTTATTCCTATAGGAATGTTTAGTCTCAAGAGCTTTGAAGAAACCATGTACTTTGAAAACATTAAACATTACTATGATGACGACTATTATCACAATCATTCACATAATGATATGAAGCATAATGAAAGAGTTGAAAAAAAAATCCATCTACCCTGAAACTTGAGAGCTGGGATTGGAAACAGGACAGTCAATGCCTTCATGAAATCAGGAGTTAAGCATGCCTCAGTCATGATGAGGATAGATGTTGGGTTTTCTTTAACTTGAGGACAAGGAGCTATTTTCTTTGCTCTTAGATAAAAGCTTTGCCCTGTGTTTAAACAGCAACTGAAATAATTTCACCTATCATGGGGAACCTACTTTTGTCCAGGCCGTAGCTGAAAGAGACGTTCTGCATGAAACTGGCACTTGAGCTTGTATAATATACAGTGGCTGTAATGGGCCATCTGAATAGCTAGGAATCCCAAGACAAGATTGTAGTATATGATTTGGATTGATTCCAGCTAACTGATGAGACAAAATCGGGTAACCTTGACTCTGCCCTACATGCAGGCCAAATCTAGGAGGAACCATTCACTGAAGATGAGATTTCAGACAAAAACAACACAAGGGAACTCAGCGTCATGAAGAACAAAGAACATTCACAGCCAAGGGAAGACAGCTAACAGAATAATCTAGAAGGGTCTTGGAGTTTAAAACTTAAGAAATAAAACCCAGGCCAGGTGGGGGGGCTCATGCCTGTAATCTCAGCACTCTGGTGGGTGGAGGTGGGTGGATTACCTGAGCTCACAAGTTCAAGACCAGTCTGAGCTAGAGGGAGACCTCATCTCTAAAAATAGCTGGGCATTGTGGCAGCACCTGTAGTCCCAGCTACTTGGAGGCTGAGGTGAGAGAAAAACTTGAGCCCAAGAGTTTGAGTTTGCTGTGAGCTATAACACTGCGGCACTCTACCAAGGGCAAAAAAGTGAGACTCTGTCTTAAAAAAAAAAAAAAGTAAGGAAGAAATAAAACCCAACAAACCCATTAAACCTCTAAAAGGAAAGATTATCATCCAGAAAACAAGACTAGGAGTTTATGAAATCAGAAGATAGATGCAAATAAGAAGAGGAGCTACTGGAAATCTCGAAAATAAAATATAATCACAAAATTAAAAAAATATATAATGCGTGGGTTAAACAGAAGAAATCTCCCTGGATGCAAAGGCAAGGAAACATGAAAAATGACATAGAATTTGAGAAATAAGAAAGATAGAATGAAATGCAAGGCCTTAAAAATCAGTTAAAACCTTAGCAGTCACTAGCAAGAAAGGAAAGATTATCACAATGACAATGATCCATTGGCATTGGATCATTGAGGCTCTGTCTCAAAACAAATAAATAAATAACCCCTCTCAAATTTTCTGGTAAAAAAACCAGAAATGGCAAACTCCTCAGCCATAGCAGAGGGAGCCAGATGGCGGAGTTACTGCCTCAAAGTACCGAGGGGAAATAAGCATGAGTGAAATTTGATACTCAGAAAAATTATCACCGAAGAGAAAAGTCTAAAGAAAGCACATTTTCGGGTATCTGAGGAGACTAAAAGGGTTTAGTATCCACAAACTCTTTTTTTTTTTTTTTTTTGAGACGGAGCCTCAAGCTATCCCCCTGGGTAGAGTGCCATGGCATCACTGCTCATAGCAACCTCCAACTCCTGGGCTCAAGCAGGTCTCCTGTCTCAGCCTCCCAAGTAGCTGGGACTACAGGCGCCCACCACAACGCCCAGCCATTTTTTTGGTTGCAGCCATCATTGTTGTTTGGCGGGCCCGGGCTGGGGATTCAAACCCGCCACCTTAGGTGTATGTGGCTGGCGCCCTAGCCACTTGAGCCACAGGTGCCAAGCCAGCTGTGCCTTCTCCAACCGGACTGAGGTCTTAGCCACATGACCTTACGTTACAGAGTGGGACTTCTTGAAAATAATTTTCTTGGGAAAAAGCAAATTTCTTTTGACTTCTAAATCTGCATGCTCCAAGGAAGCTGTTTGTTTCCGACTAAAAGTTTATTCAATTTTATGCATTTTAGAGACTTTAATTAGTTAATAGAGACATCAGACTAAATATATAATTGATACGTACATAAAAATAGAACAGCTATAAAAGACCTAAAAAAAATAAATAGTATCTGGAAAGCAATCATGTACCACGGGTAGTTTATTTCTATTTGTAGAAGCTCTTGCACATGTTTTGGGAAAGGGCTTACAGCTTTCCCAGGTCAGATACAGCCTGGCCTTTTCTGACTTAAGCATGAAGACATCATTTTAGGAAGATGTCCAATAAATTAGAACTCTTGGAGTACCTGAATGCTTTAAATAAGGCCAGCTTCCTTTTTGCTCATCACCATAAATCTGTAATTCACATTTCTACTGGTGTGCAGGTGATGAACAGATTCATTTTAGTTTTCTGTCAAACTTTCTGGGTATAATCACAGCCGTGATTAGTTTCAAATCTAGAACACTTATTGTGAACATTAACAGACATATGAAATTTGCTCTTTGA
>CAUYQV010016554.1:0-30778 GCA_963574575.1 Galagoides demidoff | reverse complement strand
AGCCCGGGCCTGCCAAACAACAATGACAGCTGCAACCAAAAAATAGCCAGGCATTGTGGCGAGTGCCTGTCGTCCCAGCTACTTGGGAGGCTGAGGCAGGAGACTCGCTTGAGCCCAGGAGTTGGAGGTTGCTGTGAGCTGTGATGGCACAGCACTCTACCCAGGGGTATAGCTTGAGGTTCTGTCTCAAAAAAAAAAATAGACATTTGTCAATAAAGCTTACTTTCTCATTCTAAAAACAACATGATTTAGGCTGTAAATTTTTCTAAAATCTTTCCTTGTCAGGTTTTCAATTTTATTTTTACTTTTTAAATTTTTATAGACATGGGATCTTTCTATGTTGTTCAGGATGGTTCTGAGTTGTCTGCTCTCAAATGATTTCCTGTGTCAGCCTCACAAAGTGCTGGGATTACAAGCATAAGCCACCATACCTGGTCCCTTGTTAGTTTTTTAGTCAGCCTTATATTTCTACGTTTCTTATAATCTGAATGCTTCTAGAGCAGTGGTTCTCAACCTTCCTAATGCCATGGCCCTTTAATACAATTCCTGTGGGTCGCAACCCACAGGTTGAGAACCACTGTTCTAGAGCAATAGTAGTCTGTCTCTTGAAAACTTGATAGAACTCATCTGTAAAACTAAGGACATGGTGGATTTGGGGATGCTGTGATTTTTTTATAATCATAGAAATTTTAAAAGTTATTGTCAAAACCAGTTTTCTTATTTCTTCTCAAGTCAATTTTGGTAATTTGTACCTTGCTAGCAGTAATGTATTTATTAAGATTTTGAAGTATATTAGCACATAATTATATTTTAATATTTAAAAAATAGTTCTCATGACTATTTTTTATATTCTCTTTCCCATTCCCACAACTTGGTGTTTGATATTTTTAAATTTAATTTTCTAAAACTTAACTGAGGGTTTTCCCTGTATTTTTTTAATCCCTCAATTTCTCAGGTATTTGGTTTGGTCATTACAAGTTTCTTCTATTTTCTAATTCATTAATTTTGCCTTTTACCTTTATTATTTTTTTCTTAACTTTTCCTATTATCTTTCTTCTTAACAATTGAGTTAGCTCTCCCTTTATTTCCATTGCCTTTTTTAACTAATATCTATAAAATTTAATGCTCTGAATTTATTTGCCTTTGGGTGTAATTTTGGTGTAGCCTGTTTATTTTGATATCCGGTAATTATCTTTAACTATAGAGCCCATTTCCATTAAATATTTGCACAAATTAATGCTTGTAAAATTTCCACCTTGATTTTTTTATGTACCTTTGACTAAAATTTTATTATAAATTTCTAGTTTGTTATATTGTAGCCTGTAAAATTTCTACATTAGGTAAATCTAAAATCGTTTTTTTGTGAGTGACCATTTATAAAGATCCCTGAATGCGCATGTACATTCCTTGTAGAGGCAAAGTTCTATATGTATTCAGTAATTTCAGCAATTAATCTATTCAATTTATCTATATTTTTATTTGTTTTGGCCTATTTAATATTTCAAAACTGTTTTATAATCAAACACTAGAACATGCTTCTCTTAAACTCTTCTTATAATTATAGAAGCATTTTTTCATTCATATTTATACTAAGACCTACACATGCACTATCCAATATGATAGGCCATATGTGACTTTTTACATTTAAATTAATTAAAATGAAAGAAAATTCAGTTCATTTGTCCCTCTAGTTGTATTTTAAACAATAGCTTCATGTGGCTAATAGCTACCAGGGGCGTCCAACCTGTGGCCCAGGGACTGTGTGCTGATTTTTTTGAGGACTATCTCAAAAAGTATGCACAGACATTTTATTTTGCTTATTAACTATGGTTAGTGTTTGTGTATTTAATGTGTGGCCCAAGGCAACTCTTACTTTTCCAATTTGCAGCAGAGAAAAAAAAAGTTTGGATACCTCTGATTACCCTATTGGACTGTGCAAGTATAGAACATTTCTAGTGACATAGAAAGTTCTATTGGACAGCACTGTTCTAGTCTATTATATTTTATTGTAGATCATACTTTTGATTTGTATAGTATTGGTATATTTATAGTTTAAATATAATGCATTTAATGCTTTCTAATTGTTCTTTCAATTCCCTGATAAACATTCGCCCGATCATTTATTTTCAATACTTCTACATCATTTTGTTCTCTGCATTGTCTTGTGCTTAATACATAAAACATAGATACAGAATATATAATGCATAGTATAGTTTTATTGCTAAAAGATTTTAAAATGAGTTTAATGAACTTATGTTTATTTTCATGCTATACATATTTTTTATTATCTGATGTATTCATTTATTTAAAAACTTTTTTCCTAGTGTTTTCATCTTTTGGTAGATGTGTAGAATATTGGTTGAGCTCTTAAGCTTGGGATCATGTCTGCTCAGGCATGGATCTCATTTCCACATTTGAAGAATCAGCAGCTCTTAAATTTCTCGTACTGAAATGTTCTCATTTGTAAAATTCGAAAAAATGGGGATAAAAAATAGTACCCACTGCACAGGGCTATTGAGAGTATGATATGAACAACTGTTTTGAAAATGCTCGGTACATTGTAGGTGCTTATAACTAGTATTTTTCTGGGCTACTTTGCTTCTAGAAACATTGAATATGTTTTCATTATGATGGTTACTATTAAATTACAAAATTCTCACAGCCTGTATATGTATAATTGCCAGTGTCACAAAGGAAATAAAATTATTTGAATCCCATGTAAGACAAAGTCATTACTCTGCTTTTCATTCTTCCCCCGTATACATATTTCACGATTACTGTTGGAATTATTTGTAATTATAGCACCATATTATTTAATATTAAACACTATTTTAATGCTTATAGCTTTGCTTTTCAGAATGATTATTTTTGCATTCTATAATATAATCATAAGTGTTTGACTCACCTTAAATCTAAATGTTTTACTGCTCACTGCCAGACCTTTTGAACTTTTCTTACTTTCTTTTTTCTTCATACACTTACAGGTCTTAGCCCAATCCTATCACCCTGTGTAAATTTTAAATCTGCCTTTATTTCCTTAACCATGTTTGAGGAGTAGAAAGACTCATCCCAAGAGCAAGAAGTAATTAAAGTTCATTTGATATGCCCCCAAATGTGATATCTAGACATCTAATTTCCTCTGTCGTTTGGGCCATATCGTTCTGTATGTTTGGGTGGTGTCCACTTGGCCATTTCATTATGGGTGTGTCACTCTCTACACTACTTTGCTTGGAAGCTGAATTGCATCTTTTCCCTCTCTATTGTTATAAATGATTTCAATTACTACTTGTACCTAGACGACTCCAAAATCTGCATGTGCATTTCTGGACTCCCTCCCCCTGACTAGTACAATAACTCCAGATTTGAATAGGTTGTTTCCACAGGTCTGTTATTCATAAGATGTGCATTTCTTCATCTGTAAATAATGAGAGTGAGTTAAATGATCTCAGAGGTTTATTTTATGAATAAAAATCTATGGTCTACAGTTGCTATTCCTTTATTATTCCACCAGCAGTGCTCTTAAAAATTCTTTTAACCTCTTCTTTCTGAACTTGTTCTTTTTTCACCATTGGTCTGGAAGCTAGCCATTATTTCTCTAACAGATTGAGCTATCCTTTAACTGGAGCACAGAGCCTTTGTAAAACACTCATAAACTTTGATCCTCTCAAACCCACTCTGCAACAATTAGTGGCTCCAATATCCAAGGGGATAGTCACCACCTGTGTTCTCAGATTCGACTGCTCACCAACTCCCCTCTTCCTTACTCATACACATGTGCTCTCAGCTCTGCAAGCCGCATGATGGCTCACCTTTGAGTACCCACAAAGTGGGGCCGTAAAAGCCAGTACCACTGGGAAAGGAGATTGGCTCAAGTGATGGTGGCCATCTCTCCATTTCTGTTTTCTCTACCTTTTAAAGATTTTCAGTAGTACCTGAACACCTCTCATTGCCCTATCACTCTTTTGGTTGATATTCACTTTACTTGGAGAGCTCAAACCACACGCTTCACCTCAGGAGTATTGGTACAATTTTAGTCCAATAGATAGAGCACATGTCATGCTACTGAAAGACCCAGGAGAAAAGAGCAAACCTCTCTGGGGCCGAGGGAGTCACCTCAGCCAAAGGATGGTTACCTTTGGGCATGAGTGCCAGTAATGAGTTCTGGCTGCAGTTACTTGGCTAGGCAGAACGTAATCACCCCTCTCCCTTTATCTCCCCTTCTCTTCCCCTTCCCCCTTTCTTTTTCTTTCTGCCTCTCCTCTTCTTTTCTCTAATCACTCAATCCCTCTCTCATTAATTTTCATCTCTATTAATCCAAGCCAGAAACATTTCAAGACTGTGTACTTAAACTAATTTACTGTTGCTGCTACTGTTACCGTTACTATTAGATCATTGCTGCTGATAGTCTACGACCACTATTACTACTGTTATGGATACCATTACAACCAGAGTGCAGCTATCATTCTGGTAGCTCTTACCACATGGCATAAAATTGGCAAACTCTTTCTATACCAATTTATCTCTATGTAAGCCCTTTTAAGCATTAGTTGTCCTTACTTGGGAACTGAGGAAACAGAATCTTAGGGAAGTTAAGTAAATTTCCCAGTGTGACAGAGATGGTAAGGAGTGAAGGTATGGTTTTGGAACCTAGATATAGTTGCCTCTGAACTGCTAAAGGGGCCCGACTGAAAAATTCCTGCACATGAGCCGATAGCATCTCCTTCTAAAGTCCTGGCAAATGTTTGAGCTCTCCAAATAGACTTCAACCTTCTTTTTGCCTAAGCCCCGAGAGAATCTCAGAATCCCTCTTAAGGAGGGGCCTAGGCAGCCACTAAAGGAAATTCATGAGATTTGATGTGTGAGCCAAAGCATGTTTGTGAATCCTGTACCAAGTGACATAAGATGGTGTTCCCCCCCCCCACTCCTCTTTCCATTCCAAGTTCTCCTATGGCATTGAAATGGAAGGGGGATGAACCCAAAGCCCATTCACTTGGGAGATGCAATAACGTGGAACCAGAGGCAGAGTTTGAGGCTGCTGTTACTATATACTCCTATCCCTTTTCTTGAATGACACATATTGCTGACTGCACCATATACTTGAGCATTTGGTTGTGAGGTCAAGAGTAACCCAAACATTTTATATCTATTCTCCCTTAGTATTTTTAGATTGTAGGCAGCTCTGTCCTTCCCCGTGCCATTGACATACCACCTCTTCTCACTGGACTCCGTTCTTATTATTTGGAGAATGGGATTTACAGTATTTAGAAATTTCTACAGCTAGAAAGCTTTCAAATTATAAAATGTGCATGTATGAGCATCACCAGGAAGTTCAAGATAATTATAACTGATGCAGTGAAGCAAGGTCAAAGTGGAAATGCATACCCATATTTGCTCATCTGTAGATATATGCTGATTTATTTAGTGTTGGTAAAAGATGTGTCAACTCAAGGAGGAGTGAAGATTTCTTCCTGTTATTATGAAGGAGTGCCAAAAAGAAAAGATCAATTATTCTCAAGACACATTTAGTTCTGCCTTCTTCCCACATCCTAAATACTTATGTTTATGTGAATTACACATCTGTACAATGCAGCAATTGTGTCATCTTTCCCAAACTAATAGAGATGCTAGAAACATCTGGTAGTTGATAGTTAATTCATTTTTTTTCACTGCACCTTTTCATAGGAAGCAGGGAATGCAATTCAATATATCCCCTGAGAAAGTCTTGCTCTTATGACAGGTGTGTATTTCTTAATGAGTCATTGTTTGACACCATTGCTTCTCTTAAGTCCAGCTGGAAGTACATTCATCTGGCAAAAAAGAGAGTGGAGGAAAAGTAAAATTTGAATGAAAGTTGGAGAGTCAGGAGGCTGTTGCATAAAGTGTCCAATTCACTCCAGTAATATTTATTCTGCTTATAATGTGTATTTCCTGCAACTGCCTTTTACAAGTCTGTCACTATGATGACTTTTTCTGTTTTGAGTTATTTAGCTGCATACTACCAATTTATCTAAGACAAAAAATGAGTTTTTTTCCCCCGTGTGGAGCTAGAAATTGATTCAGCATATGGTTTGACCTGTGAGACAAACACCCCCATCCCAGCATCCCACCCCATCTGAGTCTCAGAAAAAGCAGAAGAGTAAAAGATGAGTCATTATATTCTGAATTGTCTGACCCCTTAGTATAACTCTTTGATCTCTAAGGACTTATTTTTGGCTCCTTGTGACCTCACTGAGATTATCTCTATCCTCTTCATAGTTATGATTACCTAAGGTTATTTTTACTGAAAACATCTCAGGGCTTGAAGTGGGAGGGTGAGGATGCTGCATTCTTGGTGGAGGGCCCAGTGCTTGGAATTATTCCCTTGATGTGACATAATGAATCTTAATTGGCCTGCCTTTGGGCCACGGCACAGCAGACCCAGCTGGCTAAGCCTGAAGGACCAGCACTGCATAGGGAGGAGTTCAGAGCTAGCCCAAAGAAATGCCATTAGTAGAAAAGGGTGAATGTAGGGCCACCTCCATGACCAAGAACATGGCATCTACCCTGCTGGCTTAGCGACTTCCTCATCTAAGGACTTGGTTTGCTAGATAGCTATAGAATATTTATTCGAAAGATTCAGTGCTAATGGTATTTATGTCACTCTCACTTATCTCAAACTTCTCAGACTCCTAGACTCTGTTGACAATCCAGCCTTTTAGTGGGCTTAAAGCATTCTTTCCTAAACAGACACACACACACACACAGAATGAAGAAAAGCTCTGCTATTAATAGAATCATTTCCTTGGTCTCCTTTTAATGTTCAATGTCAGGCAAAATTTGATACTTGCCTACTGGCTTGGTGATTTCCTTATTTGATTTCCGTGAGAAGGGCTTGGAATATGGATTATTTCAAATTTTTTCTTCAAAGTAAAAATAAAAATACAGGCACAATTGTATCATACAGCAGAACTTGCCTTTTTTAATCCATTTATCTCTAATCTTCTAGTAATAATGTAGCAATAATATTCCCACTGGACTCAGGAGGTCACTGGAGCAATGAGAGATTCAATAATTCGACCAAGGTCAATGCTAATGAACAAAGCGGCTGTGCGTCTATGTTAAATTACCCAGTTAGTCCTGGTCGTATAATTTCACTTAACACACTAAATTATTTTGATTTCCTTAAAGCATCCACCATAAAGTGGCAGAGCTAATCCAAATAAGCCATTGGATTTACACGGGACTGGGACATGGTGAGGCAGCCTCTTCAGTGCAGATGACCTCAGTGCCCAGGCATCTCTGTTCCCTCAAAAGTCTTCTCCTGCTGATAAGTTCAGGAAGGATCTAGCCGTTCATGCTCTTCCACTGCCTGGCAAGCCTCACTTATCACTATAGACACTCAGTGACTATGAAGAAATGTGCTTCCATGGGATATCCACTTGGAAATAGCTTTGCTAATTAGTGTTTGTGCTGCCTCCAGTCAGGCCTTCTTTTTTCTGTCTTTAGGGGTGGTCTCCCAAAGGTCTCAAGAATGCCATGAATGTGAGGAATGTGCAAGAGTCTGGGACTCCAATTTCAAGGCAATTTTACCTGAACTCTCCTCCCTTTCCTTTGTGCCTGGAATAAAGAGAACTTTAGCAATTAGGTTAATCTCTTTAGAAACATTTCTTGTTAGAAGTTGTGTGTCAACACTGGAAAAGTCACTAGGGAAAGGTCTTCTCATTCATCTTGGCCACTCTGTCTGAAAAGTTTTCTTTGTCTTACAAACCAATGCAAAAGATTTTGGAATGACCTAATAGCAAGTGTTATATTTCTTCCATAGCAGGAAAGAGAGATTTCTTTTCCCAAGTATGGTCTTCTATTCCTCTTTTCTTTAAGTCCCAAGAGTGGTATTTAATCTTTGAGAACATTATACTTTGCATATGGTAAAGATTGTTAAAACCATTGGGGAAATTTACCAGGAAATTGGCGCATTTTTTCCTCCTTCCTTTTTTTCATAGAAGTAACAATGATTCTAACACTCTGTTTTCTGTGATCTAAGACTCAAGGTAGCAGGATGAACTTTAAAGACTTAAGCAAAACCTGTACAGACTGGTTTGGCCCTTATCTTAGCCATGTGATTGGCATTGGGCCCCCATCTGAGAGAAATACACCAGAATCACCTAGAGCAGTGGTTCTCAACCTTCCAAATGCCACAGCCCTTTAATACACTTCCTGTGGGTTGTGACCCACAGGTTGAGAACCGCTGACCTAGAGGGTTCCTTAAGATTCAGATTGCTGACTCCCACTTCCAGAGTTCCTGATTCTGTGTTTCTGGGGTGAGCCACAAAAATGTGCCTACTCAACAAGTTTGCAGGTGATACTGATGTTGCTGGTCCCTGGATCATAGTTTTCGAGAACCTTTGGAGAAGGGAGGAAGTAACATTTGCTCCCCACAACAGCCAACATCTAAAGTTACTACCCCTTGTGCTCGGGCAAGTCACTGACCTTTCCCGTGTTAAATGAGTCTATCACACCCTGTTAAGATGCTCAAATAAAATGAATCAATGATTTATTTGCAAAATATGCTGCTAATTTCTTAAGAGATAGCCCTCTGCCTTTACTTTTGTTACTTTTTGTTCTAAATCTTTGTGTTGGAACAATTAATGTTGTGAGAAAAATGACTACAAAGGCCATCAGGAAAGGAAGGGGAAGGTCTTAGTATGTTATTCAGTTGAACACTTCTTGGAGAAGGATTTGTTTTTCCTGTGTCACATGGCTCAAAAGGTTAGTTAAACCAGGACAAGCCTCGATGTGTCTGGACTGAGCTAATGAGTAGCTGAATAGTTTACCCATAAGTGCAGAGTAATCCTCATGACCATATGATATAATATGGAAAGTAATCAACAGTTTCAAAAACTGACATCACCCAGCCTTTTGTTTTCATTTGACTTAACTGATAGTTCCTACATGCCCTGAAGGGAAAACTGGACTAATTAGTAGAGGAGAGAGAAACCACCTGGCAAAGAGGCACAACTCTAATTACATATGCAAGCTTCACCACAATTTTCAGTTACAGCATGTGGAGATGGGTGAGAAAACAGGGCAGTGAGAAGCCAATGCCCAGCGAAGATTAGAGGCAGAGCCTTCTGCCGAGGGCCTTAATGACAAGTTCCAACAATGTCACGGATGCTTCGTGAAAGGAGCAACCAGATTATGATAGACCAGCTGTTATAAATGAACTTAATGATCATGTCTTCCGCTTCTAAATGACCTCTAGAGAGAAGCATATACGATATGTACACACATATCACTCTTGACACCTTAGTTATGAATTAGTAGCCTCTAAATGTAAAAGTGTAAAACTTTCAGGTGAAAATTAGTTTCTGTTATTTAGCAACAGGAAACGGCACAGAATTATAAGGTGAGAACAATAGGCTAACAGATTACTTATTGACAGAGAAATGTAGTTTATAATCGCCAAGCTCAGCACTGCTGTGTTACACAACTCCGGGGGGCATCATCAGACAGACTGTGTGCTTGGAACACCTTGAAACTATCCAATGGCGTTTTCCTTATTGAGCTAAAAAACTAAGGACAATTATTATACAGGTTTGGGGCTCTGGGTGCCTCCTACCACCACAAAGCGTTTTCTTGTTCTCTAGAAGGCACCTGAAAAGGAATGCCTGGCAAACATTTGACTGGGAAGTCTAATGATCTTCTTCCCTTGGCATTCCCATCTCTGCTTCTTGGCTTCTGCTGTCTGCCTGTTCTTCCACCCTCACTGTGTCAACCGATACCTTCATCCGCCGCTGCCACTGCCCACACCAAAGTCAGAGAATTTGGAGAATCCCAAGTGCTTATAGTCTGGCCTCTAAGCGACCTCAGCTCTTTTGGGCTCCCCACCCAAAGGAATTTTACCATTTCAGTTTTTTGCCAGTTGCCTCGGGCTAAGCTGGAGAAACTTAGTGTACTGTGTTCCTTACAAAAGTAGCTCCCTCCCAGTCCCTGCCCACGAATATAAAGCTAACCAAAATCCTCTCTGAAATGTATTGAGCACTCAGCACAGTAGGCATTTTTTAAACGCTTGATTGCATTCATTCATTTTACCTGTGTGTCAACCCTAGGATGTAGCTACCCTTACTATTCCCATCTTATATAACAGGAGTTCTAGATACTGTGAGGTTAAATAACATCTACAAAGTTCTCCAGGCAATAAGTGCAGAGCTAGGATTTGAATCCAGGCAGTCAGTCTAGCTTCAGTGTCTGCTCTTAAACCTTTCACTTGTGCTGAGAGTCTTGCCTCCCAAGGAGTGAATTCTCCATCCCTATACCACCTCCTCACTCCCTGAGATACTGCCCAGTAAGCACCAGGTGGTCCCATCTTTCTACTCCCTTCCAGTACCACAGGATCATTTCTGGCCTCCCCAAATTTGGCCACCAAACATAAAGTCGTCTGGGAGACCATCTGAAGCTAAGGGGTCATTTCAATATAGCATCTCTGGTGTTCTTTATCTAGATTTTTTTCACTGAAAGAAAGATCAACATACTTTCATATCAATGATGAGAGAACTTTCCTCACCACCACTCTCTTTTAAAATTAAGATCCCACTTCTTTAAATAGTCCTACTTAGTCTGAATTTACTAAATAAGTAAATTTGGAAAAGGATTGTTTATTAATAAATGATTTCACTGCATTTAAATACAATTAAAATAGAAATTAATTTTTACATACTCAAAACATATACATCTTTACAGAAATATATTTGTGTCTATATAACACTTTATCTTTAGGAAAAATGTATGGAGATAAGAAATCAGAATTCAAGAGTTAACTTTCCTAAGTTGGAAATAAGTGAATTTGGTTAAATTTGATAAACTTAAATGAAGAGGCATACTAGATATGGAAAAATTATTTTTAAGGTGAGAAACTTGTTGGTTTCCATATAAATGTTGAGATCATTGAGTTCATTAATGTCTTCATTTAACAAATATTTATTGATTTCCTAGTATGTGCTTGGCAGTGGAGATACAGTCCTGAATGAGAGAAAGATGTTTCCTATCCATAGTATATTTAAAGTCTAATAAGGACAAACACTGAAATAAATAATTACGGTAGGATCTGATGTGAATTGATGGTGGGTGGAAGCTGCCTTATGGAAGCCTTGAGTAGGGAGCTTATACAAGGAAGGATCAAAACATTCTGGAAGATTTGGTGGTTATGCTGAGACATGAAAGGTGTGGAGGGCCAGCTTGGTGGTGAGTGAAGGACAAGCATTCCAATCAGAAGCAAGAGTCTGTGTGAAAAATTGGAGTCTGGCTGATGAAACTGTTTAGACCTAGAAGGGTGCAGAAAACTGTCCAGTGGTGCTGGGTAAAGAATGCAGGCCATCTGATTGGAAGAGCTGGCCTCCTGCTGGCACCACATGGCCCTCCATGGACTGAGCAGACCTTGAGGCAGGATTGCTGTTAGCTCATATGGCACCTCTACATGAATTAGAAATATGATCTATTTTTAGATTGTTATACTATGAAAGTTTTATTAGAAAAAAATCTATCAGAAAATTATGTCAAAAAATATCTAAATCTACAGTGTCTGCCATCTTAGTAGTGCTCCCCTGGATGTACAACATGAATAATCATGTTGGCTGCTCAAAATTTAGATCAATCAAACCAGAATTAGTCATCTTTTAAGCATCTGTTGGAAAAGACTCTATAACCACCTCATTTCGCTGGTTTTTTAATGGCTCCTGATGAGCTGCCCAGAGTGGAAACATTGACCTTGACCTCCTCTCAGGTGTTTGTGTTCTCTTAGCTCCTGATTTATGACCCATTGCCTGTTGTGGCCTTCAACATTCCTGTCTGTTCTCCTGCCTGCTTTCCTCCTTCCTGGTTTCTGATTTATCACTTTCCATGGTCGGGTTTATTTTCTTAGTTCTGAAATGAATGTAACTATCAAGTCATAGAGTTAGACAATTTTTTTGAGACAGAGTCTCACCCTTGCCCTAGGCTAGAGTACTATGACATCAGAGCTCACAGCAACCTCAAACTCCTGGGCTCAAGAGATCCTTCTGCTGTCGCCTCCCAAGTAGTTGGAACTACAGGCACCTGCCACACAATACCTGGTTAGTTTTTCTCTTTTTAGTTAAGCCAGGGTCTTGTTCTTGCCCAGGCTGGTCTTTAACTCCTGAGCTCAAATGATCCATCTGCCTAAACCTTCCAGAGTGCTGGGATTATAGGCGTAAGCCGCCATATCATCTAGAATTAGACATTTAATGTTGGATTTGGTCTTCCTATTGGGTCAATCTTACTCTTCTATTTAGTCTTACTTTTTTGTTTGTTGGTGGTGGTTGTAATCCTTATTTGGGAAGGTCATTGGAGTCTTTCTGCGAATAGCTAGCTGGAGAAAAGAATGGAAGCTGGGTTTGGGTTAGGATAGATTTTCTCAAGTGTGTCACACACTAGGAAAAACTAGCTTTGTATGAAGCCTGCAGATGTACAACAAAAAGAGAAAACTGCATTAGTTAAACTATCTCGAGTAACTGTAGGATAAAGGAGAGCAATCATTTTTCTTCACTATATAGACATCAGAGTCTTTATATGCTGACATGCTTGTGATTATGCAGGTATATGCAATATTTGTAAAATTTAGTTGATCATTTAAGTAATGAGGTTCTTATGCTTCATGAACTACTCTTGCCACCTGAGCTAGATGTTCTTTCTAGCCCATAGAAAGCTCTTGTTCAGAAGAGGAAAACTGTAGCTCATTCCTTGATGTTCATCCTGGTTGGCTGCCCATATCCCAGGCAGTATTTAGTGGCATAGGAGGAAGAGGTCAAGGAAGACCAGAGGTCGAATCCCACCCAGGGAAGAAGAAGTGATCAAGTCTGATGATCACATCTTCTCTTAGCTATTTAAGGCAGGCCTCCAACCACAATGAGAAATTCAAGTGCCCATCTAGAAACAGAGGCTGCTTGAGGATCATGGTGTGGAGCCCCTAATAACTGCATCAAGGCCATGGTAAAAAGCCCTGACTTCAGAGTCAGACAGATTTTTTTTTATTTCACATTCAAGTCTGAAGAGCCATTTTGAAACACATATACACATCTTTTTTCCCCCACACAAATGGTAGCATATATATACATGTATATGTACGCATATAAGTATATATGTGTATGTATACCCACACAAAGACACATACACTTTTCTAAATCTTGTGCTTTTTTAAACTTGGTACCTATTTGTAAGATTATTCTATATAGCTACTTCATTTTTAAAATAACTGCTGGGAAAACTGGATACTCACATGCAGAAGAATGAAGCAAAAGAATGAAGCAGGATCCCTGTTAGTTCAAGATAGATAAAGGACTTAAAGGTAAGGTATGAACCCATAAAAATTCTAGAAGAAAACATAGAAAAAAGTCTATTAGATGTTGGCCTAGGCAAAGAATTTATAAATTCCCCAAAGCAATACAGCAACAACAAAAATAAATAAATGGGACTTAATTAAAAAGCTTTTGCATAGCAAAGGAAACAGTCAACAGAGTGAGGAGACAACCTGCAGAAGGAGAGAAAATATTTGCAATCTCTATATCCAACAAAGCACTCATACCCATGCCCAGCATCTACAAAGAACTTAAATTAGAAAAAGCAAACAACCCCATCAAAAAGTGGACCAAAGACATGAACCAAAGTTTTTCAAAAGAAGGTAGAGAAATGGCCTACCAACATGTGAAAAAATGCTCAACGTGACTAATAATCAGGGAAATGCAAATTAAAACTACAATGAGATACTACCTTACACCTGTCAGAATGACCATTGTTAACATCAAAAAACAATAGTTGCTGTCATGGATGTAGAGAGATAGGACACTCATACATGTTTGGTGGGACTGCAAATCAATAAAACCTCTATGGAAAACAGTATGAAGAGTCCTTAAAGAAACAAATGTATACTTACCATTGAATCCAGCAATCCCATAGTTAGATATCTACCCAAAGAAAAAGAAGTCATTTTATAAGAATGATTCCTGGAATACTACTCAGCCGTGAAGCAGGATGACTTAATGTCTTTTGCAACAATTTGGATAAAACTGGAGATCATTATCCTAAGTGATGTATCTAAAGAATGAAAAAACATTACAGGTACTCACTATTAAATTGGAACTAACCAGTGAATATACATGTACACAGAGAGAAATAAAACTCGATGGAAATCAAGCAGCAGGGAGGGCTGAGAAAGGGATGGTGAAAACCTATCTAACAAGTTCAAGGAACACTTATAACCCTTGACTCGGGCTGATCCATGTAACCCAAATCATTTACCCCATAATACTTCTTTTCAAAAGAAGGTAGAGAAATGGCCATATTTACCCCATAATACTTTGAAATAAAAAAAGAAAATGTAACCTACATGCAAATGTTTATTACAGCACAATTCACAATTACAAAAATCTGGAACCAACCTAAGTGCTCATCAGTTCATGAGCAGATAAAGAAAATGTGGCATATATAATATATATACACCGTGGAGTATTACTCAATCATAAAAAAGAATGAAAATGATGTTTGTAGCAATTTGGATAGAACTGGATACCATTAACCTAAATCAAGTATCTCAGGAATGAAAAACAAACACCACATATTCTCACTAATAAGTGGGAGCTAAACCACAAAGTGATATAAAGGACATTAGAAACCCAGAAGGGGGGAGGGCAGGAGAGGGGACTAAGGAATAAAAAGTTTCCTATTGGCTACAATGAACACTATGCTTGTGATGGACATTCCCGAATGCCCTGACTTAAATATTATACAAGGTAGTCAAGTAACAAACACATTTGTATCCCTTTAACATTATGAAATAAAAAAAATAAAAATAAAACCATGAAAATAAATAGAAATAAAACTACACGGAATTCCATTGTATAGATGTGCTGTAATTTATTAATCCTTTGTCGGTGGGCATGTATATGGTTTGCTGTATTTAAGTGATGTAATGAATATTAAACATATGTTATTTCACACATAGGAGAGTATTTCTGTAGGATAAATACTTAAGAGTGGAATATCTGACTCAGAATGTGCATTTTAAATTTTAATTGATATTTCCAAATTACCTTCCACAGAGGTTGAAGCAATTTATGCACACTCCCATGATGTATGAGCATTCATTCTGTATTTTAATTATTCTTTGTTTGACCTACTGTGTTTCCCTGAAAATAAGACACTGTCTTATATTTATTTTTTCTCAAGAAGACATACTAGGGCTTATTTTCAGGAGATGTCTTATTTTTATTAAGTATAATATAACAATCTACATTTATTCAAATACAGTTAAGTCATCCTCTTCTGGAACATGACAGGGGAAGCCAAACTTGTTGGTGAGGCTGGCACTAGTGATGCGTGAACTCCTTTCCCCTAGCCATTTTGCACGTGCTCAATAGGATGCCTGCTACCAGGGTTAACACACACGTACCCACGCAAGTGCCAACACCTGGGAGAAATGAGCTGTGGCAGATAAAAGGTATTCCAGTCTTCCTTACTGCATGGTATGGCTATGCAAATATGCTGCATAGCCACACCCATCACTAGGTCTTATTATGGGGTAGGGCTTATGTTTAACAAATGCATAGAAATCCTGCTAGGGCTTATTTTTTGGGTAAGTCTTATTTTGGGGGAAACACGGTACATAATACCATTACAAACCAAAACTTTAAAAAATGTAAGTGTTGGCTCAGCTCCTGTAGCTCAGTAGTTAGGGCACCAGCAGCATACACCAGGGCTGGCAGGTTCAAATCCGGCCCAGGCCTGCTAACAACAATGACAACTACAACAAAAAAGTAGCCAGTTGTTGTGGTGGGCACCTGTAGTCCCAGCTACTTGGGAGGTTGAGGCAAGAGAATCGCTTAAGAACAGGAGTTTGAAGTTGCTATGAGCTGTGACACAACAGCACTCTACCAAGGGTGACATAGTGAGACTCTGTCTCAAAAAAAAAAAAAGTGAATGTGTTAGTTTATTGGAACCATCATAACAAAATGGCACAGACTGGGTGCTTTAAATAACAGAAACTTATTTTATCACAGTTCTGGAAGCAAAAGGTACAATATCAGGATGTTGCAGGGTTGGTTTCTTCTGAGGCCTGCGGCCTTGGTTTGCCGGTGGCCACCCACCCACTGTCTGTGTCCTTCTCTATGTGCATGTATCCTTGGTGTCTCTTTATGTTTTCAATTTTTTCTTATAAGGACATCAGTCAGATTGGGTTAGGGGCCCCCAACAGCCTCGTTTTAACTTAATCACCCTTTTAAAGGCCTTATCTCTAAATATAGCCACATTGTGGGGTGCTGTGGGTTAGGACTTCAACATGTGAATTTGGGGAGATCATCATTCAGACCATGATAGGGAGATTTAAATTCAAAGTTCAGAAATTTGAAAAACTTGACACTGGCCCCACAATCCCACAGGCATCCCTGAGCCCGAGTCAGCACTGATGCCATACTTCAGGAGCCGTTTGTCACTGTGTGCGTGTGATACAGGTGTATATATGGGCATATGAAAGTTAAAAGAGGAGAGAAATATTCCTCACTTACAGTAAAGATGGAAGTATGCGTTGATTATAGGCATTAGACACAGTGCCCAAATAGTTCTTTGCCTAGTATCCCAGCATATAGGAAGCACCCAATAAAAATCTGCCTATGATGTTTGGGGTTAGAATTAATTAGATTTGGGCTAAAGTCAGCTTGCCTCTTGGAAGCCTTCAGTGCCTATAAATGAATGGAGTTGGGGACTCCTGGTCTAACACTCAAGACATATTTATTGAATCAAATTTAAAATTCTAATTGTAAAAAGGATGCGTAAAATCTAAAACTCTTTTGTTAAGCATGCATATATCTTAAATGGTTTAGTTTTACAATCTTGATTTAGGTTTAACATCCTGTCAACAAAAAGGCACAAAGAACAAGAAAAAGAGCTTCAGATATGAATAATGGAATGTAAGAGTTTCAATGTGAATGCCTCAGGTCTAATATTTTGCATTCCTCTATAATGTCGCAGAGAGCTGGGGTTTCTCTCCTCAGTCCTTTATTTACACTGTATATATTCCAGGCTGTCAGATTCCAAAGGACGCTGTAGGCGACGACGGTCAAGGTGATCAAGGGATCCTGGGCCCTCGTTTCTCTCACAGTGTGCTGTAAGCTGAGTTGAGCAGCCTCGGCTTTGCTTTCTCTCACCCTAAGCAGAAACATTTGGACTTAGTATATTAGTTTCAGTGGGGAAGTGAAGACATAGTGACTTAGAAGCATCAACTGGAGACCAGCTACGTTGTAAGATCAGTAATTTCCCATTTCCTACCCCTAAGACTATCATGTAATATGGTGGGCCTGGCCTGTCAAAGGTTTGTCACCTCAGATTGAGACTCTGCTCCAGAGACAAAGAAAACCTCCTAAGGTTACAACTGAAACCCAGTGTTAGGGTTTTTAGATGTGTAGAAATAGACCCACTAGGCCTTTTAGACCTTATCTGTCTGAATAAGAAAAGGATGCCAAACAGAAACCTCCAAAATGCTTCTCTGACCACATGGCCTCCTCTGCCCACGTTATCCCTGTATAGTGTTGGGAATTTCCAGGGGATGTGCCCCCTGTGCTCTCATGACATGTCTTCCCCATGTCATGGTAATAGGTGCCATCACTCTCCTCCCCTGCTCTGGGTCTCTGTGTGGAAGGATTTATTTGCTTTCAGGAGCTCCAAATGGACTGCTTTGACTGCTAATCCATCCGTGCCAATGTCTCCTAAGGGAATTGCTGCTAAGTTGCAACCAATGCCCTCTGTCAAGGTGGAGGCAGAGGTGACCGTACCACCACGTCAGTCGTCTGAATGAAGCAAGCAACCCTTGTAAGCAGTGCCTTCACTAGTGCCAGCTCCTGTTCCACAATCAAAGATTTGCTGATCTTTCTGTCTTCAATAGCCTGTGGAAATTCTGCAGAAGTAATTTGGGGTTTTAGTAGATATTTATTAGTGTATCTTTGTTCAGAGATTCAGGGTGAATTCATAGTGATTTGGCACAGAAACAATTCTAATGATGGGACCTATGCTGTGCTCAGACTAATCCTTTTTTCAAAGCTCAACTATTGTCCTTGAAACATACTTTTTTCTGTTGAGTCCTAGTTCTCTCGGGATGAGTTTTCCATGAGATTCCTGGTGAGCTCACCCTGTTGAAGCTCCTTGAGTCACAAGCTGAAAAGACTTGCAGTTTAAGCTTCTGCCCGAGTCTGTGATCAAAGATGGTTGGAGAATCTCAGTTCTAAGAAGGAGGTAAAATAGAATGAAGATCAATAAATTGTGGTACATGTACACCATGGAATATTATGTAGCCTTAAAGAAAGATGGAGACTTTACCTCTTACATGTTTACACGGATAGAACTAGAACATATTCTTCTTAGCAAAGTATCTCAAGAATGGAAGAAAAAGTATGCAATGTACTCAGTCTTACTATGAAACGGGAAATTATAGCCCAAGAATGGGAAAAAGGAGAGGGAGGGGAGGATGGGTGAAGGGCATCTTACAAGGGTAAATGTGAAATTTACTAGGCATAGAATATAAATGTCTTAACACAATAACTAAGAAAATGCTGTGAAGGCTATGTTGACCAGTTTGATGAAAGCATTTCAGATTGTGTGTAAAACCAGCACATTGTACCCCATGATTGCATTAATGTACACAGCTATGATTTAATTTTAAAAAAAAAGGCAATAGAATGAAGATTTTAAAAAAAGGGAAGGGCATTGAAGAACCCTGAAAATGTTGGGCTATGGAGATAAGATCCAGCTGTTCCCTTCCTGGCTTTCTCAGTGGTGTTCATTCTCAAAGTTACCCAGAGTACGAAAAGGAAAGGGAAGTCCCCTCTATGAGTGCCTGCTATTGGACAATCACTGGTGAGAAGGGCTTCATGTTCAGTATCTTCTATAGCCCTTGCAAATTCCCAGGGAGCTGATGTTAGGACCCTAGTCTTGCAGGTGAAAAAATTAAGACTAAGAAATGTCAAGTGATTGCTGGAATGTAGATTCTAACTGTGAAGCTCTTGATGTTTCAACTGTGTATTTCTTACTTCTTGCTGCCTTGAGTTAGAAGCCTTTCTGAAGCACAGAGAGGTCCTGTTTCTGACTCTGTCCAACTCTGTTCTTCTCTATGTAATCTGGATACTTCTGCATCCCCAACCTGATCATTAGAGGTTGCTTTTTTAGGCCAGGGTTTCTCAGCTTTAGCACTAGTGACATTGAGACCACATTTTCTTTTTTGAGACAGGGTCTTGTTCTAGCTGTGTCACCCAGGCTGGAGGACAGTGATGTGATCACATCTCACTGCAACCTTGAACTACTGGGCTCAGGTGAATTGATCTTCCTGCTTCAGTCCCCTGAGTAGATAGGACTACAGGCACAAGCCGCCACAACTGGCTATTGTTTTCTTAATATTGTACAGAGATGAGGTTCTTACTTTGTTGCCTAGGCTGGTCTCAAACTCTTTTCCTCAAGAGATCTTCATACCTTGGCCTCCCAAGGTGCTAGGATTACAGGTGTGAGCCCCCATGCCCAGCCAACACGTGATTCTTGGCTATGGGGAAGTATCCTGTGCATTGTAGTGCATTTAGCAGCATCCCTGGTTTCTGTTTACTAGAAGCAAGTAGCATTTCTTCCATCCTGAGTTGTGACAACCAAACACATCTCCAGACATTGCTCAGTGTCAAAATTACCCCCATCTGAAACCATTGATTGAGAGGTTCCAGTCCTAAGGCATCTTACCTTAGATGACTCCACTTCTCTGCTCAGCTTCAAGAGCACTTCCTCATTACTCACTGTAGCCATGTTCACCGTGTTAATACCTGGATTTTCTGAAAGATGCAGAGAGCTATGCACAAAGCAAGCTGGGCTGAGCAAGCCAAGTGGGCTCCAGACAGAGTCCGGGTGAAAGTGCTGGCCCTGAGGATGGATAGGACAGCCAGTGCCCTGGTGCTCTTCTTCCTGCTTCCTCCCTCCTAAGTGGATAAGGTAGTTAGGCAGAGACATCTGAAGTCTGGCCTATACCTATGCCTCTCTTACCCATATCATCAATAGATTTTAACTTTTTGTCTCAGGTTGCTGTGTCTCTCCAGCCCTAGTTACTTGTCTCCCTGACTTTTCCCCTACTTTTTACTCTCAAGAGAGTTTGGGCATCCAGGGCAAAAGGAGAGACTCATTGGGATGAGTTGTATTCTGCTTATCAAAGGAAGCATTACATCCTTTGCACTGGCTTCACTCCCTCACAATGACACCGAGCCTTTTAGCTCAGCAAATTCCAGGACAGCACCTGCCAACTGTGATTAGATGCATCACAGCACACATGGACACATATGTTTTTAACACAAACACAGATAAGGATACTTTTGCTCCTGCTGAAATGGTGTATTTTTGTTCCTCTATTGTCTTATCTGAATACGTCTTAATATGGGACAGCTTCAAAAGTCACCTTATCTTTGCTCAAACCCTCACATACTCTGCCGATAGCACCCCTGTGTCCACTGTCCTTAAAGAACACTAGAGAAGTATGACTCAGTCTTGATGACTAGATTTGGTAGAGGACAGATGGAAGGGCATTTCAGTGATTACTGGTTGACCCAAAGAAAATAGGTGGCTATGTTTCTTGCAGGCTGACCAATGATCCATGGAGCAGGCATGAAACAGTTGGTGCCTCGTCCTCCGAGATAACTCCTGGTTTGCTAGTTTGAAATGATGGTGATCTCAGGTACCATTTGGATTATTATCATCGATAGTTTTATTGTTGCTATTCCTTTTATTTTTTAACTGAATGTGCAGTTATGTAAACACTGAGCATCAAATACACACATTATTGTCATAGGCTACTATGCACAATACATAACTGCTAGGAAAAAGTAGAACATGTGCAGATAGAGAACCCTGTGAGGGATGAATTAAATGGCTGTTTCCCTGTTACATTGTGTTATAACAACTTGCATTAAATATGGACATAATCGGGTTCATTTGAATGTGATTTGATGTTGCTTTAGCATGAACAGGTTTAATTCGGGTACCAGAAATGCATAAAACTTCTTCATTTGATAATTAATGATGATTTTATTTTTTACTTAGGAAAATTTATCTCAGGAAGGATTTTTTTAGGAGGTAAGGACTCTCAAAAGGCAAGAGGAAGGCTCCACGTATGTGCGTGTATGTGTTCAGATATAGATGTGGATGTAGAGTTCTAAAACCTTTTTATTTTGAAACAATTATAGATTTATGGACAGTTGCAAAAATATTAATAGTACAGAGAGACCCCCATCTACCCTGCTTTCTTCAATGGTTGCATTTTATATAACTATAGTACAGGGTGTCCCAAAGGTGGCCATATATAAGAAAATTAACAAACTCATATTTTATATTTAATATTTTTTGAGACAGAGTTTCACTCTCACTCTGGATATTTATAGCGCCCTGCTATCATAACTCACAGCAACCTCAAATTCTTGGACTCAAGCAATCCTCTTGCCTCAACCTCCCAAGTAGCTGGGACTACAGGGATATACCATCATGCCTGATTAGTTTTTACATTTTTAGTAGAGATGGGGTCTTGAACTTGCTCAGGCTAGTCTTAAACTCCTGAGCTCAAGCAATCCACTCTTTGGCCTCCCAGAGTGTTAAGATTACAGGTGTGAGCCACCACACCCAGCCTATATTTAATATTTTTAGTATTTTTATATATCAACATATGGAGAAATATTTTGTAAATGTTTGGCAAAATTATATAATGAATATTTGTAAATAAGGTACATTTAACTACAATTTCCCATTTTCCCTGTGTATGCATGCATGCTGACTCATGAGACACCTTGTACAGTGAGATAGTATTAAAAGGTGGACCTTTAGGAGATGATTAAGTCATGAGGGCAGAGCTGTCATCGTTGGGATCAAGGCCCTTATAAAAAAGGCCTAAAGAAGTGGGTTTGAACTCTTCTGCTCTTCTTCCATGTTAGAACACAATATTCAAGGTGCCATCTTGGAAGTTGAAACAGGCCTTCATTAGACATCAAACCTGCTAGTGTCTTAATCTTATACTTCCAGCCTCCAGAACTGTGAGAAATAAATTTCTGTTCTTTGTTAATCACCCAATCTCAGGTATTTTGCTATACCTGAGACTGAGGGTTGTATTGTACTTTTTTGACTATTGCAAAGAAAGCTTCTATAGCCAACAAACAACCCAGGACACTTTATTATATACAAGTGGTATATTTTTTTAACTCGGACTTTTTTTTTTTTTCCCACTCAGATGCATTCCCTGGAGATCTATCCAGATACAAACTTGTGTGTATCAGGGGTCTGTTCCTTTTTATTGCTTAGTGGTGTTCTATGGTATGGATGAACCATGCTCTATTCATTCGTCAGTTGATGAAGGGTTGTGTTGTACTTATTTGACTATTGCAAAGAAAGGGTCTATGAACACTTGTGTCCAATTTTTCATGTGGATGTAACTTTTTTTTCCTTGGAATATATCTCAGAGATGTGATTAGCGAGTCATATGTTAGTATAGATGTAGATTCTTTAAAAAAATGTGACAACATTGGTTAATTTTTAAGTATTGGCCAGAAGGTATAAACTCAGTCAAAAATGTTATATACTTTGTTTGAAAAGATGAGCTTAACATAAAGATAATAAGGATTTTATAATACCAAGATTTCTCCCAAAAGAATTTGTATTATAAATTTTATATTCCTTTTCTGATTTGATAATATATTTCTAGTCCTTACCCCTGCAATTTTGTAACAGCCTATCACTCCCAATGAATTCACTCGGAGTGGCTGCCTTTATGCAGTAGGAAACAGAATGTCCCTAACATCAGATCATCATTATTTCTCTTAAATTTACCCTTTCTATGCAACTAATTATCTCAATCCAGTAACACTGGGGACATTCTAAAGGTAGATATTACACATCGTTTTCCTTGCAAGAGACAATATTTTAGTTTCCCATTTTCAGTCTCTCTTTTTTCTTTCTTTCTTTTTTTTAGACAAATGTGGTCTTAAATGCCCACAAAAAAACTAGAAGTCCCTCCTTTTCAAAAGGCAGTGCTGCTTTATAATTATAGTCTTGCGCTACCTTCAACTTATAAATGTGGTAGAAATAAAGCACTGTTCTCCCATGTGAGTCTCATAACGTCAGCCTTGATGAAGTAACTCCAATTCCCTTCCACCCAATGTCAAGAGTGAGCTCGATGAAACGATTTCACAATATTTGACTTAGTGAAAATTTCAGGGACTGTCGCTCTGGGCCTCTGGGGTTCTCATCACACAGTAAGTCCAGTGACTGAAGCATGAAGAAGAAAGACATTGCCAAATGTGTCATAACCACTGATGTAATTTGCAGTTCACATCTTTTCAGTGAAATAACATAGAGCATGTGGGGCTAGATGAAACTTATTTTAGTTCACAAATGGAAAAGAAAATGAAAGAGAAAAGAGAACCTCATAAATTAATTGAGTGGCACTTCAGAAGTGAGGATAGCCAGGCTCTTAAAAGCATACATCTCAACCCTGGAAGCCTGCATTCCAGCTCACAATCATTCCTGGACAGCTTTATTGGCTTTGAGGTTTATGATTTATGGCCTGCCATTTATGGAGTCTTTGTAAAAGTTCAGTGGAGAAGATTCTGACCAATGTCACGATTAAAGGGAAAGGGTTTAAACAAGTTAGCCAAGGTCAAGAAAGGAAGTTAAGTCTAAAGTTGGCATTTGCCATCTGGCCCTAGTCTCCATCTTCTCAGTCAGAATCACCTTGAATGACCAGAAGATTCAGTTTTCTCAGAAAAGTCCAAGTCAAATAGTCCTAATTAAATAAATATAAATATTAATCCTATCCCTTTTTCTCTGAAAGTTTCCCAGTTCCAGGAGAAAGTCTATATTCATCCCACTGTTAGGCTGCATTGATATATTTTCCCTGATCAATTAATAAAACAATTTACCTATTTTTCTTTATTTAAAGTAAATGGGAGAATTTCATTGTGTCCTTCAAGTTTTTATACCAAGATAAAAAATTCAGTTTGATAACTGATATTTTCCAAATTTTGATATGCGGTATCTTAGGTATGTACCCATGAGAAAAAGCACATATATCCACACAAAGACTTGGCCACCATGTCCTTTGCAGTTTTATTCATAATAGTTCACACACACACACACACACACACACACATATCCATCAACAAGAGTGTGTGGTTTATTTAGATGAAGGAACACTAAATAGCAATAAAAAAGAGCAAACCACTGACACACAAAACTGTATGCATGAATTTTAGAAACATATTGAGTGGTAAAAAAGACACAAAAGTATAAATTGTGTGATTTAATTTGTAAGCTGAGAAATAGACAAAGCTGACCTTCTTTGGTAGAAATCACAATATTACCTGCCCTAGAAGGTGGGTGAGAGATTAACTGGGTAGGGGTAGGTGAAGCCTTCTAGGGTAATGAAAATATCTTGATCTGCGAGGCAGTTGCATGAATGCATCCATATGTAAAAATTCATAGACGTTTACACTTAGATTTGTGTTTTATTATATGTAAATTTTATTGTAATCTGTAATACGTCAGAGAAGAATTTATGTAAGAGCCACATCTATTATAAATTTCTATTAAATTTCTACCACATGGCTATCATTGACATATTCAGAGATAACACAAACTATTAATAAAAAGATCATAACTCATTTTGGTTAAGGATGAGTATTTACCTGTTTTTCTCCCTTCACCACCATTGATTCCTGACTGTCTCTCACCAAAGTTCTGTGGTCTTGGGTGAAAATACTGAGCAAATGAGAACCTTGTGTGGCATGAAGTTGGGGGTGAGAGGAGGTGGTGTTTGAAGGTTGGGTTGGGTTGGAAGGAGAGGTTTGTGTTGAGTGCAGCCATCAGGATGAGGTCAGAGCTGAGGACATGAGGCATTCTTTTTCTATTCCAAATCCTGGCTAGGGAAGGGAGATGTGGAGGGAGAGAATGTGAGGTTGGAAGTGCACCAACTGGCATTTTCTGAAATTCACTACAGAATAATATAATCACAAACAGCCAAGCTCTGTTTTCATGGCAACAAAAATACACTTTGAGGCAAATTTGTGCTGGGGGTGAGGGAAAGCATATGGTTGATTAAAACAACTTTTCTTTTTCTCCACCAAAGCATTTAAATGACTTTAGAGCCATGGCCATGGAAGGTTCATAGTCAAAGGTGCCAATGAGTTCCTCCTTAACCCTCTTTTCAGCTCTGCTCTTGCTCTACTTTTGTGTCAAAGTTTATGTAAGTGCTGAGGGGTTTAAACCAGGGTTCTCAACATGGGGCGATTTTGTACCCCAAGACACATCTGGCAATGTCTGAAGACATTTCTGGTTGCCACAGCTCAGGGGTGGGGTGCTGCTGGCATCTAGTGGGTAGAAGCCAGGGATGCTGCTAGTATCCTACAATGTACAAGTCGAGAGTGCTAAGGTTGAGAAACCCGAGTTTAAACTGAACCACATGTCTAACACGTGGGATGTGTTAGCACCCAGAATTCCACCATGGAACTATGTACAAGGCACAGTTCTATTAGATACACAGGAATTGCTGTCCAAAGGCTTGGATGGATCTAACCCTCACAGCAATTCTCAGTGACTTTGTAGGGCATTAAGACAAATAAAGCCACGAGGATCAATTTGTTCTTATTATTTTGATTCAAGATACGTCAAAGCATATTGGGATATGGCTAAAATAGAGGAGAAAATTAATGCTATAAATAATAAAATGTAATTTTCTGAAGGAGCAAGACAATGAGTAATGAAATAATCATTGGAGGAGTTATCAGAAAACCAGGGTCCTGATCCTGAATTGCTATGGATCCCCTGCTTTGTGACATTGGATGCTTGGGGACTCTCTCATCTGCCTTTCCTCATTCATGAAATGAGAGGCCAAAGTCAATTATTTCTCTTTACATCTCTTTTAACACCAATATTCAATGACTTGATGGGAACCAGCATGTTCTTCACTAAAAAAATTGATGCCATTAGTTTTGGAGTATCTCAGACAATAAAATGACTAGAGGAATATAAAAATTATTATACAAATTACTCTTCAAAAATTTCTTATAATGCCTGTCACATAGATAAAGTTCCTTTGTCTCTATAACATCAAGATGTGTCTTTCTAAATTGTTAGTTAAGCTTTTTGGCAAAATATGTCCCAGGTAAAGAAAAATAACCATGCAGAGCTGTTTAACATTTGTTCCCAATGTTAACTTTTAAACTCTGCTTAGAAAAATAATTCTGTTCAGAAATGTGATCCGTCTGCCTTCCTTTTGTATTGCTTTTGGCTCTTCCAGAACTTCAGCAATGTCAATTTGTTATTCATGTTGGCCTTCACTAATCCTTCCAAAGAATGTGAAAAGGCCCACAGTCCTTTATATTAGGAAATAACTGAGATTAAAATGGATTAAGTCTAAGCTCCTTTCTCTTGCTCTATACTGATGTAATGAGTGTTATCACAGCATTTACAAAGGCAATGGGGTTTTTCACACTAAACTATCATTTCTTTGTATGAGCATTCAGTATGCCCTTTGTATGGGCATTGATATAGTTAGGCCTGGCAACTTTTCACAAGTTCAATGCCAAAATCCCGGGGTGCCCCTCTGAAGTGTTGGACAAGGTGCTGGATGGGGAGGGGGTTGAGAGAGACAGAAGTGTGTGTCAAGCCAAAGTCATGGGGGAGGGGTGAGGGAGATGGACAGACTGTGGGCTGTGGACTTGCAAAACCAGTGGGGGTGCATAGCAGCATGAGAGCAGCCAGTCAGGTACTAATGAATAGGAAGCAGAATTATTTAAGTGAATGTCTTCAACACAATATCTAGTCTTAATCACCAAGGATTGATAGAACGTTCTCCCTTTACATGCAAGATGCTATAGGCTTCACATGAAAAGGATGGCATCTTTATGTATTCTCCAGTAATTACAGAGAATATGCTGTTCCATTTATACCCTTGCATGTGGACCTATTTCGCATGAGACACTGTGGCACAGGGTAAAGCTAACCAACCTACAGGGGCTGAAATGCATATGGCATTGGGCTTCAATTCTACGGCTAAGTGGCATGGCAGAGACTTTACAGAGAGTGAATGCATATGGTTCATATTAGTTATTACTCGGCTGGATTCTTCAACCTAAAGCAGAAAGAATGCTAGAACCAAATTCTCTCAAGGGCCTGGGCAAAAGCTTTCCCTTTTTAGAGTCTGGATGAGAAAGACGCTCTCCTAGAAATCTAAAATCTGTCATTGTTTCCTGTAATTGCACTTCCCCCAAGGGAGTAGAAGTTCTTGTTTGAGCTGCTCTGTTTGCTGCTCCGTAGTGACTTTCCAGCTCTCGGATCCACTCCAAGGACACACAGAACACCCCTCAAGAGCTATTTTGGGCCACAGAGCAGGCCTGACATAATGGTTCATAGCCCAGCCAGGCAACCAATAGTCCAGTCTGGAGAATGTTGGCAATCTAATAGATTATTTTTTATGGATTATTCAAAGAAATAATTGTGATATCAAATCCATTTAGGTTTCAAATGGGAAAATCAAATTTAACCTCTCTGTGCCGTTCAGAAAAGAGAGCTGAAAAGTGCAAGAACCAAATCAGTTTACTGACTGGTTCTCATCATGGCAGACACCAGTGTAACCAATGCTCTCCCCTTCCTTCTTCATCCCCTTCATCCTAGTTGACTAATTATTCAGATCGAATTAACCTCCATTTTGGGGATATCACTTGAACTGGACTTTACAACTGAGTGTAAGAGGACTGAGGAGGGAAGAGCATCTTCTTTATATTAGATTATGCCTCTTTTTTATGAGACAGCTCATACCTTAAACGTCATATATAATACATGCCTCTTTAAATGTGCTTGCTTGAAATTGTGAGAATTGAAAAAATATTATTGAAATTCTAATTATTTCAGAGGAGAATTTTTAGTACAATGATATTTTTGATCCTGCTTGGTGGTCGTTTTATTAGCCTAACCACATTCTCCATTTTTCCTGTCTTAAAAAAGCAAGAAAACCAAACAAATGAAATAAACAGACATAAATAAAGATAAACATCTGTTTCTACTCCTTCAAGGCTTGAAGTCTTCTCTAAAATACATCTGTTCACTTAAAAGCTTACATCTCAGAGATCACCCATAATATCCTAGTATGAAAGTCATGGCCTTTCCTTGGTGCTCATGCAACACTCCCGCTGCATAGCTTACCAAGTCTCCCTTACAACTATCTCCCTCCTTATTTTTGTGAGCCCTCCTTATTCTTGCCTTCCTATCTCTTGGATCACTTAGTTTTTGCCTCCTCTTTTTAGTCCCACTTCTCCTTCTTTAATAATAGACATCTGTCAAGTCTGTTCTCTCTCTCTCCCTCCCTCGCTCTGTCCCTCCTTCCTTTCTTTCTCCTCTATCCCTCCCTCTTCATCTCCCTCCCTCATAACAATCAGTACTAACTTGGCTTTCACTACTTCCTCGAGGTGCAGTGACCCACAACTTTCTTTTTCTTTCTTTATTTATTTTTATTAGATCATAATTGTGTACATTAATTCTATCATAGGATACAGTGTGTTGCTTCCATGTGCCGTTTGGAAAACTCTCATCCAACTGGCTAACATAGTCATCATGTCTTTCTCATAATTGTTGTGTTAAGACATTTATATTCAACTTTTAGACAAATTCACATGCACCCTAATAGGATAAGTTATAGGCATGTATTGTGTTCTCTACAAGTGAGAATAACAAAGTCAAAGCTATTTAAAATCACAAGCTTCAGTGAAACCTTAACGTCCAAATCTTCTGAATTTTGTAAATTGTACCCCTTCCAGTTTGGTTTCTTCTGGATTCTCTGTACTTAACTGACATTTACATTTTAAAATTAACACACATTAAGATTAAAATTGGGCCTCTACTGTGATAATCCATATTTCCTCTTGTATTTTAAGTGCAAGCAAACATATAAGAGCACTTCAGAATCAAGTAATGCAAACACAAATATGAATTTGCTTGATTCAATTTGTTATGACCTTACTAGATTTGAATTGAAATTACACCATTTCATAAATAAAGAACCTAGATATATTGCTGCACTTTAAAATTTTCAAAACAGCATTTAAAAATTACATTATCTTTATTTTTTTAAAACTCAGTTCAAAAAGATTAAAACATGCTTTTAATACAGGCATGTAAATGTGTTCCTACTTTTGTATATGAACTTAGGTTTTGTACCCAATAATAAAACTGCCTTTTAGTTATGTATAGCCCCATATCCTCAAAATCTCCCCATTGATATTGAGCAGTTAACTACCCTGAATGATTTCCTACAGTTACTATAAAATATTGATTAGCTCCGTCCTTCATTAAAACTTATGACAAAACACTTTGAGCTCCTTTTGGATATTCTTTTCTTTCTTTTCTTTTTTTTTGGAGACAGAGTCTTGCTATGTTACCCTCAGTAGAGTGCCATGGTATCACAGCTCTCAGCAACCTCAAACACTTGAGCTTAAGCAATTCTCTTTCCTGAGCCTCCCAAGTAGCTGGGATTACAAGGGCGCACCACAATGCCTAGCTATTTTCTGTTGTTTAGCAGGCCAGGGCCAGATTCGAACCCACCAGCCTTGGTGGATATGGCTAGCGCCCTATCCACTGAGCTACAGGCACTGATCCCCCTTTGGACATTCTTAAAGGAACAGCTAATACTTACTCATCTCATTCTTTAAAACCTGCTTCAACAGAAGCTCTAAACAAGGTCAACTGCACTTTGCAAAGAACATAGCTCACTAATCTTTTCTATCCTCATACGCCTATTACTTTGTTATGACAACCTCTTGGTGCATTTAAGCACAACACCAAAGCAGGTTTTAACTCACTATTATAAAATAGCTGCTGCATTAATTAAAAAGGGAATGCAGTGCTTTGGCAACTCCTAGACACTGGTCCTATCTGTTTGGGAAACTTCCCCATGGTGGCAAATTACATGTGATAATTTGACTGGGTATTGCAACCATAGTTGTTAATGAGAGAATATTTGCTGAAAAGTTAGCTTACACCTCACCTCACTAAGTTGAGTTACATGCTGTCATTATGTCATTTTCTCTTTTTTCTCAAACTTCATAGGAACAAATTAAAGAAGGGGCAGATATATCCCAGATATACCTCATAACCTTCTCTCTCATGCCTTTTTTCTTTGAAATTTTTAAATGTTGATATCCAGGGACATACAACAGCACAGTGACTTTGGAATGCACCTAAATCTAAACATCCTGAGGTGCTATTGGAGGACCCACTGAGTGGTATTTAGCAAGGGCATGACACTGTTCTAATTTGGGGGAGAGGATGTGTTTGTGTCTTTCCTACAGCAACTGACATCTCTCATTGGTTCCCCAAATAGTAGTTCAGAAATGGACTCAGAGAAATATCATCAATGAAGAAGCTGAGATTGACACCAGGCATGATCTACCACCAAGCCAACACATCACAGAAAGCAAAGCCCCTGACCTGGGACAACTGAAGAATCTACAAATGAAGGAGTTGATTTTGTGCAATGTTGTGGTGAATCAGTCACCCTCGAAAAACGTTTTGCAGCTATGACAGCTATTGTTTCTTGTTATTCTTCTGCAAAGTCAGAGTCAAGCAACTCCTCCAAGTAAAATCATATGTTCATAAGTTGGCACTAACTAATTGGCACTAAGAAATGAAAAGTGAGGAGATATGGAGTGCAGACTGTGAGCTCAGAAGACCCCCACAGCCTGGGAGGTGCATT